>JAQGAG010000111.1:0-25420 GCA_034696835.1 Lepidocyrtus lignorum
AAATCCCGTTGCTTTTTCTTGACTTTTTTAAGCCCATACCTGACTCTAGGCATATCACTTTGTTGTAGGAGAGAGGAGAACTAGTCTTGTTCGTTCATTGCGTATGTTGGCCTATAGTCATCCTCTTCATCATCGACATTAGTCCTTTTTATACGTAGTTACTCATCCCAAGTATTTAACTATTTATTATCAATAAAGGCAGAGCCACTGTGTCAGAGTGACAGGCATTCTGTCTCTCTCTCTCGTTATATCAGTTTTATTATTTATCATCATAACACAAAAAATACCAGCTGCGTCTCCATTTTATCTGAATTAATATGAAAAAAGGTCGAAAAAAGCAGAGCTTGCTAAAGAGCACATGCATTGTTATCTAACTATGACAGATACACCCAAAAATGATTCACAAAGTGCTGCAAGTGGTTTTGGTTCATGTTGAACTGGTGGTAAATATGCAACAATTTAGTTTTTACTAATTCACATTGCATCATCATCGCAGCACACCCAAAACGTTATTAAAGTATGTAGGGACAACGGGATTAATTTGTTAAATAATATAACGCAACACGAAAAAAAATCTGTGTAAGTCAGATGAAAGACTAGGAACTTCATGAATGTTTCAGAAAAAAATATCCTCTAGGATAATGCAATGTTATTATGTACGGGATATAAAACTGAATATAAAAATTTAGCCTTTTCTTTGGCACTCATGCCTCTGAGGATGAAGCTCATCATCCCCCATCTCCTCGGGAGGACTCTCTTCCTCATTATGATTATAGTTCATCAACACCAATGAATGGAGGGAACTCATCCCGTTTAGCTTTAAGGAGTGTATTGTTGTCATCATCATAATTTGGGACTAAAGGGCTTTATAGTTGGTTCGCTGATGAGAATATTGGCATGAATTTTTCAGACACTCAATGAACCAAGAATAGAATTTTTTCAAGAGGAACACGAAGAAGATCGTGACAATACACGTTATCATCCATATCACCACACCACCACCACGCAACATACAAAAGTTTTTTTACGCGTGTTCTTCTCGTTATATTGTTGTACCAATCTTACTGCATAAGGAACTAAAAAAAGTGATCATTTATAAAACGGCAGATTACCATCTATGTGCATAAAAGTAATCTTGGGTTCATCTCTCCTTTTCCTGTACAAGTGCCCAAAGCTTTGCCTTGTGCTCACTGAAATTTCTCTCGAGCTTACTGATAGCAAGTCAGAGATACTAATAGTTAATGCTTGAGACTCAAGCGAATTCTCTTTATTATAATGATGCACTTCCGCTATTTCAAATCAGTTTAGTTTCATTGAGCCACAGCGAACCGTGCATAAAAGTTGATGATGTTCATGGAGTAGACAAAAATCACAAGCGTTTATTATAGGGCTGAAAGTGCGGAGCTTTGAATCTTTCAATGTTTGATAAATATAATCATCAGCGATAGAGCAATATATAAAAATGTATTGGGATGTGGACTCGAAAAAGAAGATATTTTCTAAAGCGTATCTAACAGTTAAACGGTGACTTTTAGAAAGATTTTTTTATATTCGCAGTTCACACGGCGAAACGATACGATGAGATAAAAACGCAAGCACAAATCTGTCACTTGAACACTGTAAATCTGTCAATGAAACAAACTCGAGCATGCATCCTCCCGGTTTAAAGTGCTTAAAGCTCTCTGCTGGTTAATAATAAAATGAGGCATATCACACATTATATTCCCCAATCCCAAATAGGCAGTTTCCGTATTGTCTGGTGGAATTTTCTTCCACTTGTATGGTGTTAGTTGTGCGTGAGTGTCTCCTTTTTATTAACTGGCTAATAAAACCCTTTTAATGGGGGAAGAAACATAATAGACGGAGTCATAAAGAAATCGGAACTTCACTTTGGTTTATTAGCTCAGAATGTGCGTTGAGTTATTCTAGAGATAGTGGTGACAATTGTTTTAATATTCAAATCCTATTGTTTATCACCATCGCCATCGCACCATTCACCATTGCCCCTCCTAGTTTCAGTTCGGATGGAAGAAGAATGCAGAAGCGCGTATGGAAGTGGTTCTCTGCATATTATTATGACAGTTTGCCGTTGGTGTAGTGCTGTTATCGTGGGAGCCAGTCAGTGAAATAATGTAATAAATGTCAGGAATTTTGTGAAAAATCATATGAATTTTGCGAGTGTTGTGTTCAGGGTCCCCCATGACTTTTTTCCACTCAAAATTGTTGAATAAAGTAGAGCGACTTTTTTTTCAGAGAAATAAAGAGATCACGAGAAAATCCAATGCTGAGCTATTTTTCAAGTTCAATTTCTTCCCACACCATTTCTCGGCAATTCTCACGTTACAATTCCGTCGTTACACTGTCTTACTCATCTCTACTGTTATATTTCATTTATAAGCGCTCCATTTTCCTTACTTCGTTTTGTATACTAGTTCAATTGTATGAAATTCCATAGCCTGTGGCCTGTGACATTACATAACGGGTAATGACGTTTATGAGAACTAATGTGACACAGTTCAAGTTGACTTGCTTATCTCTCGCTCCCACTTTACCGCATTATTGGACTCGTAGGAAAAAAATATGGGGCTAATGGAAGCCCTACCGGCTCTGGCTAATACATTTCAAGGAAATTGGAATTGGAAAGTTTAACCCATGATATGAGAGAAAGCTAGCTAAAAGGGATTACATATTTGCAGTGAGTGCTGAGCATGTCCAAATTGCTTGTTTACTGTCGGAAAAATGTTGTGCAAAAAGTGTGCACTAAGAACACAGAAAAATATCTTTATCGAGTCAGTCATTGCTCTGGGAAATTAGATCTAATCGATGCCCAGTGTTTCTCTATCCATAAAAGCTGAACTAGCAAAATGATATGTTCTGCTGTGTTCCAACCGGTGTGGTCTTAGGAGAGACCCCATACCGGGTATAATTTGCTCATATCACTTGATCTAACGAGAACTGAGAGCGGAAGAACAATCATTACAGTTATTACAATTTTTTATATCACTATCATTTTATTGCAATCATGAGGGATTCTGCGGGAGCTGCAGTAGTTGTAACGACGACACCGACGTCCTCCGCAGAAGCTTCTGGCCATAGTCCTTCTACGACTGGTGAAAGTGAGATAGGTGATCCAGGAAAATCCAGCTGTGCGAATGGAAATAGAAGTAGTTGTAG
The DNA here is from genome assembly GCA_034696835.1 of Lepidocyrtus lignorum. NCBI lineage: Eukaryota > Metazoa > Arthropoda > Collembola > Entomobryomorpha > Entomobryidae > Lepidocyrtus > Lepidocyrtus lignorum. Next base: position 3,175 of record JAQGAG010000111.1, read on the forward strand.
TGGAAGTGGGGGAAGTAGAAGTGCGGAAGAGAACACTTCTCCAACTGTATCAGAGGAAGAGAGCCCTGCTCCAAGTCCGAGCTCAACAGAGGTAGTTGATTGTAATTTGTCAGACTCGCAAGAGGAGGAAATAGAGGAGAAAAGGGATTCCCCATTTCTGCTCGACAAGAACAAAAACGTTGGGGATGTCCACAGGGAGGATATTCAGAGTAGAATTGTTACAGCTTTCTCCTCTGCTTTTGCCAAGCAAAATGTACACTTTGAAAAAGGTGAGAGGATGTGATTATATTAAAGAAGGAGAAGTAGATCACGTGTGTAGAGTGGTTAATGTAATAGCTGTGTTTCATTGGGAATAAAGAATTGGTTGAGAGAAAAGACAGTTTGGTTCAAATTAATGTGATGAAGTTAGAACCATCTAGAATTAAGGATTATACGTTCTCCAAGTAATATTATAAAATACGCAATATAGGGCAAGGCATTATCTAAACATTCCGGTTTTACTCCATTTTATTCTCTACGTTTTTAATGTGTTCATTAGGCTTACTTTTCACGATCAACGCATCCTAATGAAATGTCTAGTGGGTGAAGTTTAATGGTTTTATGCGGGTTAAATTCATTCGGTCAGTTAATGGAATAACACGAGTAGAGTTTATACTAAAGTCGTCTGGAGTAGAAATGTAGAATACATCTTGCGAGAAAGTTTGCTCAAGATAAACTGTGCAACACGAGCTATCCATCTGAAACCAACCCATTAAATGGTTCTCTTGGGTCTTCCGCAACTGCATGCAAAATGACAAATTAGGCACTTTACTTTCGTCCTGGTGTATGAAAGTAAATAAACAAATTATCCCTATTATAAATATTTTGCTCCTGGATTCTTCATATGGAAAGCAAAATACCTCTAAATATTCCTAACTTTACGTCACATGTAGGTATGTATAATAATGACTTCTTTAGTGTGTAGCGCCATAAAAGGAGTTCAGGAGCGGAAGCATGAAATCAGTATATTGCGATAATGTGCATTTCAAATTTTCTACTGAAATAGCTACAAACCTTGTGAAGTTGTTGGCTAGCTATGAATGGAAAAGTGAGAGAAATATCCCTGATGAAGGCGATACACGAAAATGTCCTAACCGGAAAAATTAGTTCAGGGAGAAGAGGAAATAGAGCGGTTTCACCGTAGCTGATTCTCATCCTTCAATTTCTACAGCGATTCCAATGTCTTATCTTACCTTTTCCTTCCTTCTCGTGCTTCTTTTCTCTTCTCGTATCTTTTATCTCTATCATAAGCTGTAGTTAAGTTATGTATCAACCGGTGGTAAAAAATCTTATGAATAAAAGAATGTTTGTATAGCATTAACGTATGGTTGTATAGTCATTCACTCCTGACATTTCTGCCCTTTTGGCTCAAAGCCGGATGAATCTTTGACCGTGGAGAAAGGGCTCTAAAATAGAAATGCACACAGACAAAACACACACCTTTTTAATACATAATGCATGAGTCATAGATTAAACCTCCTTTTCAAAACGTGTTTTGGACAGTTGTTTGTCCTCCTGATAGTCTGCCATAATGTCTGAATCTTAATGCTAGACAAGGAAAGACTGTGAATATGGCTTACAGCCGAGTGCAATTTGGTGATCTTGTCGTTTTCTCGAGTCGCGCTCAGTTGGTTTGAATGTGAACGTGACAATTTTTAGAAAGCTGGGATAGAGTCCTCTTTAATAGTCATCATGCCATATTATGTCACTGCACTGTGTAAACATTTGCAGTGGAAAGGTTTCTGATTATTTTTGGCAGTTTCCTTGTGGCTGCTTATCCTGAATGAGTGTGATCTGTAGAATGGATTGGATGTCAGTTGCTTCTCAACAGCGTTTGTGCAGGAATGACCAGGAAGAAATCATAACGACAAACAAATTTCGATTTGAGATGCTCATGATGAAATAAAATCATCTAGTCTCAGGGGGTGTTGAAAAATGGGAGTAATATCGAAGGCAAAGGTCACTATTAACCAAACACTTTCTCCCATACTTAATCCCACGCTTGTGAAGCGCTCAGTTCATTCCATTCCCATCCATCTTTCCAAAAATGTGAGCACGAAGAAGGTTTAAAAAAATGTGAGATTTTTAATTCCACTGCTATCCCAATTCCCTATACTGAAGTCATCGCTCTGATCAAAGAGCGTCGGTATGCATGGGATGATTTTATTTACTGTTCTAACCAGCAACTTTTCCTCCCATTTTCATAATAGAGGTTCGTTTAGTTACATAACAATTTACAATATGGGCGGAATGCCAGCTTACAACAGAGTCTAATATTTTTTCCAGATTTTATTGCTCTCGTAGCCATGTCCCTGTCGCAGCGAAAATGATAGAGATCGGACAGGCTCGGATATGTGTTTTTGATATGATCATATCATCCATCCTTTCCCCATTAATTTTATATTTATAGGGGAGAATAATACAGTTTACTCGTGAGAAAAATATAATGTTAGCATTTGCGTATATGAGCCATGCCAGCAAAAAAAGTATTTATCGGTTATGGAGATATCGAGTACGGTTCAAGAATTAATATTATAAAAATTCAGGAACAGTAAATAAAAAATATTTATTCTCGAGACTCACATACACAGCCATGTTATGTATGAAGTAGATTTATCAGTTTATCCCATCTCAAACAAATATCTCTCTGCCACTCCTCATCGGTTAATAAACCGTAATAGAATCAATAATTAAAATTTCCATTGAGTTAGACTCATAAGCAAGACTATTCTATTGTAATGCGACAACTGTAAATAATTCTAGGTATTGTAATTTACAGTACATGGGTGAATACGGAGTTTTTATGTTGTGAGAATTTCTTCATGGAACTTTCTCTATAAGTAGAATAGGTAGTTATGTTGTACATGAGTAAATGGGACTAGTCATCATTTGATAAATTAGGCCATGATCCCATGAAGAATGCCACGTTTCTCTCAACGACTTTCCAATAGTATGCTCCTGGTTGCATGTGTCTGGCACTTGCGTTTTCACGCAATTTACGTTGCATATTCATGATGAGGAGGGTTATGCTGGGTAATATGGAATGTGAATGTGTCGTTTGCATGAATCCTTCCATTTCGTTAATTAGGGATGGGGAATGTTACTCGCTTAGTTTTTGTCATGTCATTCTATTTTTTAACACGTTCTTTATCTTGATAAAAGTTAATTACGAAGAAATGATGGATTGGATGAAGACAAGAAGCTGCACATGGGCCCATGTTGGAATTAAGATAAAATGGGCGTATAAAATGCAACATGCAATTATACAAATGAAATTTTACTTGAATATAATAGCGAACATTTAAAAAAATGGGGGATGTCGATGTCAGCTTAACCGTGTTGTTATTACGTGTAGAAGTCACTCAGAAATTTGTGAAGATGACACGAACATATACCTATAGCGTACATGCTAATATATTGTCAACCCTGGGGAATTAATACAAACTTACTTGAAAATGGGTAGTACTCAAGACCCGGATAGTATTTTAGAATATACGGTAATGCGTATGAAAGAAACAAGTACCTATTAAGTCGTGGTATTTTGGGTTTTAATTAAGTAAATGAATAGCTCTAAAAATATCCGAGAAAATAAATTTATTACAAACCAAACAATAATAATTTTCACCCTTTGTAATATTACAGCTATTCAATCCTTGGACTCTGTGAATGAACAAATTCTAGCTTTTGTCTCGTCGTCGGAAAGCATCGCCACTGCCAGTACTCGACCGCCACTCAAGCAAGCTTACGATCTTGACAGAAGGAATGGTGATTCCAGACACAATGAAGCCATCAAGACCACACTAGGTCTCATGCGAAATCTTCTTCTAGACGCACAGGTGAGTATTACTTAATTACAAATGATTTTCATTTGTTAAACACCTATGGATCTCTGTAAATATTTGACAGGGAAAACATTGCGAAATAAATCATGAACCTGCTTATCATACTATCACATCACATCAATTCAGTTCATATGCAGAAGACACATCTTAAACCATTGTAGCTGTCATATTGTATTGTATAAAATTATCGCCGCCTAATCTACCTATAACATTTTGAGAAATTAAAATTATGGAGGAACGATCGACAATCTATTTGTAATTAAGTTCCTGGAATAGACGCAGACAACCCCATTTTAGCTATCAAATCAACCAACTGGTTAAGTTTGTATTTGCGTGATCGTTAATTTTTCGACATATCCATGATGCTAAGCATTTTAATTTTCCTAATGTCAATTTTAATGTCTTCCTGAACTCAAGTTATGTAGTTTCACACGTCAAAGAAAAGGAAACAAGAGAACAAATTTTCTGACCTAATTACACATATTTCATGTTGATATGTTATTGACAAAAGACTACGAAGTCTTCAGAAATCACTCATAGATATACTCATCATGAACGTGAGAATCTGTTTGATCAACAAAGTTTTTGCTCTCATTTCCAGGGAAAATTTCGCAAAATGGTGGAAGAGAACACTGCAATAGCTGGAAAGTTGGATGGAGATTTGCAGTCAGCACATCGTCAAATGGCTCTAATTCGAGCAGAACTTTCTGACACGAACAAGAGAATATCCCAATTGAGTTCATCTGGTTCATCAAGTAGCCCGGCAACTGGCACCAATAACCATGAAACGCCTGTGCCCAGCAATAGTAACGCCACCACCACCACAACCAGCAACGGGACCAGCAGTAGCGCCCCAACTGTTGTAACCTCATCCTCATCAATGGCTGCCAGCCCTGGTGGCTCCAACTCCAACACCAATCCCACAACGAATGGTCTGACAGAAGATCGAAACCTTACTCAGCTCAATGGACTCATATCAAACAATGGCCACGGTAATATTTCAACTTTCTCCCATCTTTTCCCTAATGTAAAATAAAGCTGTTGAGAAATTTAGAATGAAATTTGGGAAGAAACCAGAGAATCTGATTGTTTTCTTGTAGGTCTTCTTAAATCAGATGGAGCATAACTTTATTCATTTCATAAAGGCTTGACCTTCGCCCTAAGTATTTATCTGGCGGAATCTGAGCCATTATAACTAAACTACTTTGCATTTTCATTCTCTTTACTCTCCCTCCGCGTAAAGTCAAATGTTTTGTTTATGTTCTTCCTGTGACTAAAGACGCATAAAACTCATATTCAAAGGCACGATTTTCATGAACAATGCCAAACCTTCTGTGCTCGTAGATACCAGATACTAAAGAACAACATCATTTATCATACCACAATTCATATTTATCACTGTATTGCAGACTCTGACGACTCCTCCGACTCTCTCGATCTTGGAGGTCTATCCTTGAACGAGGTGAAGCAAGAGTATGAGAAGATGCTAGCTCAAAACCGAGCTCAAAAGCGGACGATAAAGGAGTTACGGAAACCTCGAGATGGGCAAAGCCAGCAAGATCCCGATGGGAAATCTCAAGACATTTTAACTGAGCTACAACATGCCAAAGAAGCGCTTTCTGGTATGAAAAGTCATTTGTTAAATGTCGTATACTCTATTATAACTGTCTATAAAAATGTTTGCGTTCATTCTTCCGCACGCATTTTTGAGCCTTATATGAATGATCAAATAGCTCACCATTATCCCAGATTTATATAGTTTTCCACTTTACGATAGTTGCGGAGTGGAGAAATTAATGGTGTTGAAAAAGACTTGCGGGGAAATTGTAAAAATGATTATTTCCCGATTTTGTAGCACTTAAAGGGGACCGAAAACGGTTGAAAGCTGAGAAGTTTGAGCTGTTGAGTCAAATGAAGCAGCTGTATGCTACACTAGAGGATAAGGAGAAGGAACTCAGGGATTTTATTCGGAACTATGAACAGGTAAGAAAAGAGTACATTAAACAAGTCAAGTGGAAGGATAAAGAATTAAGTGAACCAGAAAAGTGACTCTGAACGAGGGTTTTTTCTATTAGACTTAATGCTTTATTACACCTTCATACAAAGAGGGGAACCTTCACTCTTTGGTACTTTCTCCAAACGAGTGTAAGTGTGTATTGGAAGCGTCAACCATGCACAAAAATCTTTCAGCAGCGATTAAGCCCACATGTGAAATGTGCAATGCAGCAGACGTCCTCTTTTAATATACAACTCCTTACTCATCTGTAAAGAAAATTGCTATGCCCATTTTATGACAAAATCCCACAAAACTTTTCCTCCAGTATTAACTTGTCCTGTCCCAGATAAAATCTCAAATAATGAGTGGAGCTTGTATAATAATAGCTATTTTTGTTTCTTTTTTGTCCAGCGGATGAGAGAAAGTGAGGCATCACTCCAGCGTTTAGCAATCGAAAGAGACGAGGCAGAAAGAGAACGTTGGAGTATTCTGAGGCATGCTCGTGATGAGGCTGAAAGGGGTCTTGCATTAGCGACACAACTCAACATGAGGGAAGCGCAAATCCAACAACTTCAGCAGGAGTTACACGAGGTACTTAAAACAAGCTTTGTTGCTATTTCGAGCGACTACCTAGAAACTTTTTTTATCTCCCATTTTATTTCACAAGAATCTGGATCCGAAAACAACAATAAGTTGCCAGATTTCTTTCACCGCCTCCCCATCTTAAATGAGTTTTGTACCTTGCACCAAAAATATGTATGAAAGCTGGGAAAACGTAGAGTTTTTTTGGTTGGTTGGATTGTTATTATTAGTTTTTCTCTCCAACATCCGGTAAAGTTTTTTTCGAGTTGACATAAAATGAAAAAAGAACTTGTCTTAAAATATGTTTTCCAGTCAAAGAGACAGCTAGCACAGTATGGAATTTATTCAGAAACTGACCGCTCAACCAGCACTAATGCCGCCTCGCACTACTCCCTTGTTTCCAATCTCACTGCGACCTATGCCACTGTTGGAGGGGATAGGGGAAGCTCCGCAGATTCTGGCGTGAGGTTGAGCTCTGACAGAGATTCTGCTGGTGGGCTGCCAACGACAGGGAATCTTTCGGATTCTGCAAATGAAGGTACAGAAAAGTTAAGAGTTTTCTCTTTACTTTCACTCAGTTTCTCCTAGAAAATGATATTATCATATGGGGTTGGAGTTGTTAGGTACTTGATGATGACAAAATAAAATAGTTTTGTTTTCCAAAATGTTTGTTTAAATAAGTGAAACGGAACTTGCGTTTGAGGACTTAAAATGGCATTTCTAAAGAAAAAACTAATCCGTTAAACTGCTCATATTTATATATTATAGCAATCAGCCTGGACTTATGCGGGGATGGATCTGGGGACGGAGATTCGATGTCTGTAATTTCCACAGCTACACTGCCACAACTCTTCGCAACCCCGAGGGATAGTCCAGGACCGTTATCGTTCTCATCACTAGCACGCTCGTTGGAAACAAATGCACTATCGAGGTAAGCGCCTGGCCATGAACTCTCTCATTTGCACTTTCTCTTTTGTGAATCAGACTTTCGTGCTTTCATATTAGTCTAGCTAGATCTTAATTGTCATTGGAGGACTTATGGGTTGCATTTTCTAAGATAACTTTTGCCTGGAGAAGTTTCCAGACATAATTGAGCAATACATAAAGTTGAAATGTGAGCATCATATATTAATGTTTTTAATATCATAGGTCCGCTGAGCAACTTCTCGCTGTGGAAGCAGCAGAAGTGAGGAGAAAGAATAGTAGAAGGAACGATCTGGCAGGTCGTGCTTCAACGGGTGCTAAAGGGGCGTGGGGTAGTATCTCACGAGTGTTTGCACGTAACAAGCACAGACGTACGTTAGACCCAACCATATACGATCATGGTGAGAAATCAAATTACGTGAATCTCATACCAAATTGCTTTTTTACAACGAAGTCCATTTTTCTTTCTCCCGATAAATAATAGGCGCTGGAGCTTCCGCTGTTGCTGCAGGGCAGAGGACAAGTTGGTCACCTCAGAGCTCTGTTTCTCAATCACCTTTAGCCGAACAGGATTCCTACGCGGATAAGCTGAGAGCATTAGAAGAAGCCGCCACGCTCCCAATGGAACTTTGGAGGGCTGGAATGGTTCAAGCTTGGATTGAAGTCAGTCTTGGCATGCCACAGTATGGATCTCGTTGTGCAGATAATATAAAAAGTGGGAAAGTCCTTTTGGAACTTTCCGATCCCGAGTTGGAGTCTGAGTTGGGAATAACTCATCCACTGCACCGTAAAAAACTTAGACTGGCGATTGAGGAGCATAGGAATCCAGCACTTGTTCGTTTCCCTTGTATTGCTGAGCTGTCGCATGTATGGGTGAGCTCAGAGTGGCTACCTGATATCGGTTTACCTCAGGTACGCACGGTTACTTTCTCCTATCTTACATTCCTAAAAAAGCAGTGAAAGCTGGAGACGTTTGCATACGAATTAGTTTCTATTTTCTCCAACGATGGCAGATCAATAAAATATAAAATAACATTTTGCTTTTTTAGTATGCCGAACATTTCGCTGGGTGTCTGGTCGATGCGCGACTCCTGGATCATCTAAGTAAAAAAGATCTAGAAAAATACTTAGGTATGTTAGGCAAGTTAAAAGATCCCAGAGACTAATGTACTAACCAAGATAACATATTATTACGTTAGTTGATTTTGAAAGGTTTAGTAAGCCCATGATTTTCTTATTTTTCCACCACTTTAGGCGTAACACGAAAGTTCCATATGGCCTCTATCGCTCACGGTATAATAACAGTGATTTTGTTTGTGTACTAGTTTACTATATATCATATGCCTCAATTTACTTTCACTTTAATACTAATTATTTCATTTATAGGTGTTCATTTACTTCGCATGGTAGGATACGATAGACAAGTAAGAAAACTTTCTTCTGTATCCACCTTTAACTTTTTTGTATCGCTGACTCAATTTACTCAATCCCTTGGAATGCCATATATCACTTTGTTTGTTTTGCGTTTTGCAATTTTATAGGCATTGGCGGAGAGAAGGCGTCATTGTGAAAGCGACCCATTGGTTTGGACAAATCAGCATTTTGTCCAATGGGCCAGATCTATAGATCTTACCGAGTATGCAGAAAATCTTAAAGGTAGGTCAGCAGAAAAAAACGCCTAACTCAAATATTAACTTTTCCATGCATGTAGTGAAGCTCCTATGGAAGCATGACTTTCCCCGTGATACACTACAAATGTTTTCCCCTTTGGGACTGACGACTATTACGATTTAATTTGTGGCATTACAGGGAGCGGTGTTCATGGAGCAATTTGTGTTCTAGAGCCTTCCTTTAACGGTGATACTTTCGCATCCGGTATGTATACCATGTTATATCGCACTTTCATCTTCCATTCATATCGTATCGCAATCAAGTTAATGCAATGCGTGCCTGTTTATAAAACAATTATTTCTTTTATAATTAATTCACTCACAGCAATGGGAATCCCTCCCGGGAAGCAAATTATTAGGAGACACCTCAGTGCTGAATTGGACGCATTATTAAATCCTGCTAGGTAAGGCGCACGAGTTGCCAACTCATTCATTGACCAAATGAATTTGAATGAAAAAATCACGCCTCTCGTTTATTCTCTGAATTTATTCGTTATCTTTATGTTTACCAATTTCAAGTATTTTTCAACTCTGCTTGAGAAACTTTTTGAAATTGCTGTATTCTTATGTAGTAATTTTTTATCATGTTTATATCTATGTCGCAAAATTCAAAATTTTTGTATTAGTAAACTGAAGGAACGCATGTTAACCTGTGTTTTTAGAGCGAAAATAACCCAGCAATATCGCATGACAAAGTCTCGCATGTCAACCCTGGAGAAACAGCGTTCAGACTCATTAGGGCGTTCAGCAGTACTTTCAAGTGAGCCTTTCCGCAGGAGTACCGAAGATAATAGACGAAGGACAAGTCTCCGTGTAAGACAACAACATATGCCGTAGATAAATAATTTTTGAGCGTAGCTCACATCACCTTAAATTAACTGTTTTAAAAACAATCACAATAAAATAAATGAAAATGCAATCATAAACATAAATATGTACATGCTACACATAATCCATTTTTGACAGCTAAAATTATGTGTAAGTGTGTGTGTCGAAGTCGAATTGGATGTTTTATGATGTAAAACTATAAATGTTACATATTGTAAAGAGCCGATGTGTATAGGTTTTTTTGTGTTCTTGTATTATACCTAATATAATATAGTTATGATACAAAACCATATTTAATTACAAACCATTTAGCGATGTTTCGACCGTTGACAGTTAATAAGTTAATGTTTCTTTTTTTTATTCTTCCCCCTTAAAAATCCTCTATGTGTAATGATGGGTTACTAAACTGTATTGGTTTTGGATTTTGGGATGTTGGCAGTCTTACAGTCATCTCTTTGCCCAAAAGGTGGGCCACACAAAAATAACACAACTAAAAACCTTTATTAATAATGATAAATTAATATGATTGTTGCAATTTCCCACGTTGCTAAATAATGCTCTTGCTATATATATATATCTATATTACGTATTCTAATAAAAAAACAATACTTCTGCTTTCGTGATATTTTTGACTTTGTACTATGAGCACTATCGTTTTTGTGACCTCTTGATTGCCGTCTATATCTCTTTTAAAGTGGCTGTGTTTCAAAACTCTTCTGTCTACTTCTCTGCACTACTTTTCTTTACAATACTGCTATAACTCATAATCTCTATGCCAAGTCATGCCATTGTCACTCTCGATACTTTTCCTTTTTTCAACCTTGACTAAAAAATTTAACCAACCTTTTTATTTTCTCTGAATTTTTACTGCTCAGTTTTCCACTTGGAGAAGCTCACAGGTATGGGAATGACTTTTGATCTAACTCACTTTACTTTCATTTTAACAAACGTAACATTATGTCATCTCTGTCGAAATCACAAACAGAAAGAAATATACAACTTTTCTTCGGAAATAATTAAGAAACGAAATGTAAAAGAGACACATTTACTACGGATTAGACACATGAACTTACTTAAGAATTGAGAAATAAGTGAAAGCATTGTTGGTCAAACTTTAATATTAATTTGTTTTACTTCCTGAATAAACAGGGATCACTGAGCAGAGCCCTCGGGTTAAAGATCAAGCAAGACCTTCATGCGCGTCGCGAAAGCGAGAAGCGCAAGTCTGAAGATCGAGATTCCACCCCAGTGGCCACCCCTTGTAACAGCTTCATGCCCCCACCTTTACCACCCAGTCGTCCCACAAGGTTTGGAATTGGACTTACCGAAGACGTAATATCCTCTGCATTTGGTCATCAGGATAAAATCCCTCTTTACGCCAGACCCCACTCTGCCATGAACTTCAGGACAAGTATAGTCAACTCCAGCAGCACCTCCAAGACCATCGTTCCCATTGAGAAGGGGGAGGATGATGCTGATGAGGAGAGTGTAGGACTGACCAGTGATAACACAACCAGTGGTGGTGAAAGCAGTAGCAGAGACCTTTCCGAAGAGATCAAGGCGCATAGACGAGCCACATCAATTAGTAGCGATGCTGCAGAACACGTACCGATTCATACTCCTGTATAATTAGTGTGCTTAGGGTTGTACTACAGAAGACTTGACTCATTAGTGGAAAACATTTCCGCTGTGAAAAATGAACATTTCCCCTTGTACATACTGCACGTGGATATCGAAGGAGAAAGCGCTTCAGGGAGCATAGTATAAACATCAGTCAATAAAGCTAGTTGGATTTCAGACTGTCTACTTTTAAGACAATTTAGCCAAATAAATTACATCATATTGCTTTGCATTTAATCATATCAACTGTAAGCTACTAATAGGGATGTAAACCTGTAAATTTCATGCAGTACAATATACTGATAAATGTCATTATTATACCAAATTTTATGTAATATAAGATCAAGAAAACGATAGTAGATATTAGCTTATTAGCACAAAGAATGCAATGATTTCTTTGACATTATCATTAATAAATATTAAATACTCAAATATTACTGCATAACATACCGTATTGTATCTGTAATAATGTAGGCGTACCTAGACCTATAGGCATATGACAAATTTGTTTTAGGTATTAAAATTCACTAGAAAGTTAGTGATGGTAATATTTTTTTTGTGATCTCTGCTGAAACCCGGCTTTTCATTTGATTTAGCATTTAGAAAGCTGCGTGAGAATTTCTGAATGATATACAAAAAGCTGAATTAAGTACTGTGTCGTACTGATGATTTTACTGAACTTCATTTTGTAACTGTTATAATGATGTAGATAAATATTTTGATGAGTTTGTAGCCAAAGACTAGCAAAATAAGAAGAGGAAGATTATGCATAGCAAAAAAAAATTCGTTTGTGTGTTGTCGTATTGTCATGTTAGAGATAATGCATTCAAAACTTAGCTATGTTTCTTCACGCGCAACCGACTAATTTTGACTCAACTGAAATATGTTCCTTACTGGTTTTATTATGAGTACACTCATTGTCAGTGAAAATTGCGAATCTTTAAAAGTAAGCATACAAAAGCTATTGTATCCTAATAATTTTATATTAGACATATTGTGGTATTATGGAATGCTTCATTGTTCATGGCGCATGGAGTTAAATTGAAACTTCCAACGATTCAGCAGTTAATTAAAATAGATAAGCACTATTATAAGCTGGTAGGTCATACGTAAACAAGTTGATGGTAAAATGACTGATAACTACCATTAATTAGTAGGTTTAATGACTATAATGTATACAATTATTTAAAGTAGGTATGCTTAAAAATAATGTGTACTAGACAGCACGATTTAAGGCAAATAAGCAGATCGAGTAGAAATGGACAAAAAGAGAAAATAATTAGTAATGTACACATATACCGATGATGAGTTAATAATACATATATTTATTTATTAATATATAATGTAAAAAATATGAGCAAGCTATTTAGTGTTTAACCACGCAGCCAATAAACCCACCTAGGTAAATAAAAGATAGTACACAAATTCTACACATCCAATTTCATTTGTAATTGAATTGAATAAATAATAGCTACGATCCCGTGACAGTCAAACAATTGAAACGCAAGATGTTTACACGTCAAATTATTTCGCATGGTAAATGTAATTTGTCTCGTTTTGGTTCTTGTTCTTGAAAGAATGCATTTGTTCCTACATACCTAATATGTTTCTCATTCATTTAGATTGCAGCATTTTGTTGAACAGCATTTGCACGGGTTTGTCCCACCTATGACATGATAGTTAAATAAAATGGTCTTCGTTTTCAATCCCAGCCATGAAAATCATATTAATGACCGGAACTCAAAATAGTATGATAACCCACGATGCATAACTTAATGATTTCTAGTTTATCAGCGACGCATGATATGAAAAATATATAAATTGGTTTTCAATCACCAGACATAAAATAATTTATAATGACTATGTTTTTTTATTTATTACATTTTTAGAACTGGATATTTAAATACAATATATTAAATATATTTTGACATTCAGTAAATTCATTCTTATTAGATTCATTTGAGGTAAAATTACAAGTTTTTTGAGTAAAAATTACTCATACTATTTCACATCTTATTAATATATTATATATTTACGTTATTGAGTTCAAATGCAGAAATAACACTATTTACGCAATAAAACATGAAAAATAACTCTGTAATTGTACTACGTAATTACGCCTACACATACTAAGAACTAGATTGTTTCAAAAAAAGACTTTGTAACAGTTAATACGCTCACATTGAAGGAAAAGTAAATTCTATGTCACTCAAAAACACTGAATAATATATATTTTTAATTAGTTAATCTGAACAAAGAGCTTGTTATGTCGATTGGAACGATGTAATTTGTCGAGGAAGGTAGTTCAGCATATTCGTATATCCAGCCTTGAGGTTTTCGGTCCAAAGATCTTTTCGCCATTGTGAAATCCTCCAAATAGGGCGAAGACGTTTGTTTAATTGACTGGTTTTAAGCTATTTGTTAATCACGATTATTTTAACCTACCTAGGAATATTTAATTCTGATTTCTAAATATGATGATAAAATTTTATCCTACCTAATAGCTTTACTACCCTTCGTACCAAAAAGCACACTTAATCACGAGGTTTTTAGTCCAAAAGTTTTCAGCACATAATTACACATTATGTTTTAATTGAGTTCATTAATTAGACTGTTCATTTCAATTTCCATTTCATGATGTCGACGTTGACTGTTGGCCTTCTTGTTGAGGTTTTGCCACTAATACCACATGTACCTGAATATTTTTTCATTAGAAACAGCATAATCATAAAGAAATATTCATGTATTTATCACACATAACAAAAAATATTCTTAACCGAATCGGTTAATGTTACTTTTATACATATAACATAGTTGATATCACAAGTTATCACAGAAGGAAGAAGTTTTCTTAATTAGGATTGCTCATATCCATGAAGTGGCATGTAAAACCTTGTTCTTAATTGCTATTGAATCCAGTTATTTCGAAAACCAGAAACTGCATGAATGTCGACGAATTGATAATGCGATAGAATTTATGTTGATTAACATACACATTTTTTGGTTAAACTCATATTCTCTTTCATTTCAATATTATCATATCATGAATGCAGCGAAAATGGTTCTTATAAAATATTTAGAAAATGTTTCTTATTATTATACCAGAATAAGAAAATAAATAACTAAAAATGAAACACTTGGCAAATCTTTAAAATTTGCATTCAGTCGATTAAGTATACGAAATTTTCAACCAGTAGGTTCATCAAAAATTGAAATTTTTTAAATTACGTGGTAAAATTCTTTGTTTCAGAAAGTGTCAAATCCCCATCATAAATTTAAAAAAAACATTTCTGGAAATAGAATATTTTGTTTGAGCCATTTCATATAAGTAATCAGTGGATTTGAATCGTTCTGTAGTTTCAAGGTAAATACTACTCAAGTACTCAAGAGATCAAAGGTATACGAGTACACAATATATGAGAACCATACATCATATAAGAACACAACATTTGGACTTCGTGAAAAAATTAAATAGGGAATAAATAAGAAAAAATATTTTGCAGGGTAGAATAGTGAATAGAATACTGCTTAAAAAGTAAATAATTGTTTCGTTTCCAATACTGCTTAATTTCTGACTAGTATCGTAATTGACGTGAAAACTTAATCAAACTAATAATCTTAGCAGCATCTGAAATATGGCATCTCAAAAATCATTATAACACGGTATTCAATGTCGAAATTATATTTGTAGCACCCACATTTTCTTAAAAATTAACAGAATGATTTACAAGGAATATAAGTCGCAACTGAATAAGCAAATAATTGTTTATAATTTGAGTAAATCAAATTGA
The DNA here is from genome assembly GCA_034696835.1 of Lepidocyrtus lignorum. NCBI lineage: Eukaryota > Metazoa > Arthropoda > Collembola > Entomobryomorpha > Entomobryidae > Lepidocyrtus > Lepidocyrtus lignorum. Next base: position 18,467 of record JAQGAG010000111.1, read on the forward strand.
AAAGCCAAAAAGCAAGTACATTGTAAACTAAGAAATAAAAATGCAAAAAATTGTACCACCATACCTTTTTCGAGATGATTTTTCCCGATTTATCTCTCACGATTCGGAGTATTTTCTTGGGCTTACCACTTTTAGCAGTGGCTACTGTTGAATCAGCTTCAATCTCCTTTGCATTTTCCATAGAACCTTTATGTAAGTTGGAGCTAGAAGCCATAGTCTTTGAACTAGTACCTGCCAACTGACTGGAATCTTTACTCTGGAGGCTTTTCGAGTCTTTATCAACGTCACCGTCTGTTGGGACTTTCACTTGTTTGCGTCGCTGTTCTTTTGTTTTCAGAATTCTCTCGCGTAACTTTCTTTGTTCCTCCAGCTTTTTAACATAATCCTCTCCGAGACCCATTTTCTAAAACAAGGATTATATTTAGTCATTGATGATCAGTATATACATATACCTACATACAAATGCTCCAAAAATGTTGCAAGTACATATATCGATACATACCTTAGCTTCTTCAAGGAGTTTATCAGCTTCCTTCTTATCAGCTTCTCTCTCTCTCATCTTATTACGATCAATAGTATCCTGCTGGCGATCCGAACGACTCATTTTCTAAAAAGTGATAAATCCACACATTTAGACATCGAAAATCGAAATGCGATCAAGTCTAACTGCCAGTTCAGTCGTTCAGACATATACCCATCCATATCATAACTATGTACCTATATTAAAATATTTAAGCATTACCTTTTCTGGGCTTTCCGAACGATGCCTCCTGTCATCTTCATATTTTCGTCGAGGTCTCTTGTCCTCATGCTGATGATACGACCTCCGTTCATCGTGATAATCCCCATCTCTTCTTCGATCTGATGGGGAGCTCTCACGCCTACTGCTAACGGACCTGTCTCGATCTCGGTGTTCCCGGTCGCGGTAGTGGTCATCGTAATGTTTACTGCTGCTGGCACTCTCATGATAACGACGATCGTCATCTTTTATATGATGACGAAGCTGGCCCTTGCTGATAGCTTCGTGGAGTTCGCTGTTTGGTTTTATGTAGATAGATTTCGTGATGGGAGGAATATCCATTTGATGTGACGCATGTAAAGTTAAGGACATCTGTGGATGATTTGCCTGATGCACTATATGTTGCCCTGAATATATCATTCCAGAATTTTGCGGATGTACAGTTTGATCGTACATGCTTGAAATATTATAAGTAGGTCCTCCAAAATTCTGTTGTTGCTGCTGTTGTTGTTGTTGTTGTTGTTGTTGCATCCATGAATTCTGATTAGACAACGGCATGGGCTCTGATGGTCCATTCCACTGTGCCTCATGGTGAAACGAAGGTGCTGTTTCTGGACCTTGATGATAATTAGGCTGTTGCTCTTGATTATAATATGGCATATGTGGAGCTTCCATAGGTGGCCTTGGATGACCCATAAATCTAGGTGGAGCTGGATTGATGTTAGGATGGGCGTAAGCAGGTGGTCCATTATTGTGAGGGGGCGGAAGAAATCCTTGTGGATTAGGTAGCCTGTTATTGGGTAGATCTCGAGCGGAAGGTGGAGGTGCATCATAATGCGGATGATGCTGTCTTGGTGGAAATGGTGGCCTTTCCATTTGAGGATTCGGATGACTATGCATTCCTTGTGGTAGCTGTGGTCTTTGATTACGATGATTGAAATTGTTAGGAGAAAATCTAGGAGGACGCGGACCCCGTAAATTAAAATCAGGTCGTGGCTGCACGGGTGGTGATTGATGCTGAGGATGAATCATGTTCCCGGGTGGGTGTCTTGGTGGGCCAAATCGATTTTCATTTGGTGGAAAAAATGGCCGATTATGTGGTTCAAAATTTGGGCGCATATTATTAGGATCATGTGGATGCATAGGATGACGGTGATGGGGCCCCATTCCAGGATGTCTGGGTCCCTCAAACCTTCCTGGTGGAGGTGGACGAAGTCTTGGATGTGGATGTCGCATAGGTTGGTTAAAGTCAGTGAACAAGCCTTCGTTAAACTGAACAATGGGCTGGTTCAAATTTCCTCTCATGTGTGGATGTTCACCAGGACCCAATCGGGGAGGATGTGGAAATCGTTGATTTCTTCCTGGGTGTCTCGGACCCATATGCCTCGGTCCATTATGGTGATTCCAATGTTTAGGTCTACCTTCCGCAACTCCTGGTTTTAACTTGTTACGATCTCCTGTTTGCGTAAGTTTGAACAACATAAGTGTTATTTAATTGGTTAAATCTAATATTGTGGTTTGATAAATAATACGGAAAATTCTAAAAACTCAAAATAACTATGATTCGCTCACCCACTGTCTGTATGGGTATTCCTACCGAATTAGAACTTCCACCCAAATGACCAGTGTTAAAGCTTTCTACGTTTCTTTCGCTGGTAAATCTAGATCTTGTAGTTCTGTCTTCCTCTTCATCATCTTCATAATCATCCTCCTCGATGTATCTCCTATCACTAAAATCTTCATTCGCAGCTATATTTTCATCGTAACTGGAACATGACGGCATGATGCCTTCTCCATGAAGTGCATGATCTGGTTCTCGAACCGCAGCAGAGTTCCTCACTTGCACTGGTGGAACCCGCCTTCCACCTTCATGAACATCTACCTCAAAGTCAAGGGCTTCTTCCTCCCCCTCAGCTCCCAAGTTAAGAACATCTTCTTCCCTGAAAAGCGGAACATATTAAAATTAAATTAATTACTCATTCAGGAATATACCGAATCTTAAGCTTAATCTCGTATCAAAAAACTACACGTATACAAACTTTTAATTGTACACCAACAATATTCTATTAACAAATATGCAAACTTACTCTTCTGAATGACGACCACCCCCATCAGTATATGAGAATTTATTACCACGAGTGGTAACGTGATGATGTGCAGTGGTAACCTATAAATATACAATAATTATCAGTTTAAAAATCACAAAATATAACAATGCCCGCATTAGCTTTTTGATTATCTAAAATGAGGTACCTCATCATCATCCGATCCCAAAAGTACATTCTCCACGTCTTGATCAACGTCCCCGACGTTGTCCTCGTCTACATCTGACCCGTCCAGCAAATCGGATGCGTCCAGATTAGACATTTTGAGCCAGAACCAATTCGCGACAATGTAAAGTTAAAATTGGCAAGTAGAGTTTAACTTTGTTTCTGTTAAACTTTTGATTTTCCTTCCTGCTCTATAATAATAAAGAAATGCATGGATAGTGTTAAATCTTATACAAATAGGTGCACTGTTACATACCTAAATGATAAGTTTTAGTTAGTTTAAATAAATACATGCTCCAGAATAAGGAGTTAATGACATTCGAACTTACCCTTCAAAATGACGCCTCACGATAATTGCACATGTTCACTCCGCAATGCAATTATACTGCTTCTTTCCTTTCCTCGTTATAAACTTTTGTCTTATCTTCACTATTGTTTAATCAACGATCACTAATCAAATCAGGACAGATTCAAATTCACTAACCTAGCCTCTTAAATTATCTTAAATATCAATCTTATCAAACTAGCTGCTTCTGACAACATTCAACATTAGTTTTTCAAAATACATTAATACTGACAATATTCTAGAAGCTTTGCAATATCAAAATCCCTCAAAGATAAAAATAAAATACAAAATACGTATATCTTTCCAACCTAACATAAGGTTAAGATAACGTGAAATTTAATTAACAAATTATTCATTTACTGGCTACGGGAAAATGCATTAACTGTAATTATTATTTCTTTAAGTTCAACCTAAACAAGGGCGAAGGAATAGCAAAAAATGCTTTTACCAAAAGCTGAAAGTTGATTCATTCATGATTCTCTCTACTATTAAAAACAAAACTATCCATTTTAAAGCATACTAAATCCCTAATTACATTATATAGTTAATCTTCCTCCCTCCAAGAAATGAGCTTTAATCATTAATTACTTTTTCCCTTTCCTTTAACTTTTAAGTTCCCTATCGTTTAAAAAGCTCACTACCTATTTAGAAAAATTATGTCATTTAGATTCGCTATATCATACTAGACCTAAACCTAACCTACTGTTTACTATTATTATCGTGTATAAATATCTGACTACGATTACGATAATTTGTGATTAAATAGTTCTACCAGATTAGTAAAAGTTTGCAGTGACTGATTGCAATTTTGCAAATGGTGCACTTACACAGCCCACAAACAACAGAACAGAACGTAAATATACATAGGTAACCCAAATAGGCCATTCACCAATGTACATCAGCCAAATACACGAATAGAAAATTCCTCCCAAACAAACGTATTTTCTCTTCAGGTCTTCCTTCAGTATGTGGAGGAGCAGGGATACGCTACGCAGTGCATCTGGTAATTGGTAATGCAATGTTTCGATTAGCAAGACGCAGACGTGCCTCTGTAATGCATATAGACAGGGATGAATATATTATGAATAGAGTTTGTACTGATTTTTTCTGATTGGAAATTGGAATGGATTGAGATTGAGCCTTTTTTGTTGTACTTGCTGCGCTTGGTGCTTGGGGTGTACTGGTACTATTGTCATTGTTCAGCTCAGCACCGTTCGTTCTCCGTATTGCTCGTTTTACTATGTACTCTACTTTTTACTTTTTTAACCCAGATGAATTTAACTACATAACCATTTTGCTGTCACTCTTTAAATTGTCTGATCTGTGTTTTATGGCAATTTAATTTATTTATTTATAAACTCAATTTGGTAAGTACTTAACACGAAGGAAAAGAAGGGTTAACTCAATAGTCGGAAATCGATATTTACTCGATTGAAATAAATTATCCATTTTTGAGCTTGTGAAGCGTTGTAGGTGGTTGAAGGGCCATGGGGTGACTTGAGGAGAAAGTAATTTCATGATTCTGTGTCAAAAACCGTCAATTCTGCTCCCCGACCCAGGTCCCTCAGGCATAGCAAAAAATTAGTAAATCGCAACGAGATTGAATGCAATTTCCATCTTCTCTCCACTCCTACCTAATATGACTACGACTTTGTAATGTGATTTTTTATTTGTGCTTTATACACTTTTTCCAAGTTCCAACAATTGCTGAAAACTGTAGGTTGTGGATTACCAACTACATACTTACAACAACAATACAACTTAGGTATACATATGAAGGGTGGTAGTGATGATCAAACATGAAATTTATTGTTGTAACATAAATATTTATGTAGCTTGCGATGTTTTCCTATGAAAGGGTTCTTTCTTCTCTCTTCTTTCATAATCACAATGATATGCAAATTGCCTGATTGCATAATAGCATAATATGTTTTGCAATAATACGAATAAGCTACATAACTATAAAACTATTTTGTATAGCACTTAAACTCAAAAGTCGCTGCCCTCTCCTGGCATAAACGCATTAGTTTTGTAAACTGAAAATTTCAGTTTTATAATCTAATCTTTATTTTGAGAGTCAATCTGAGTTCAGTATTCCACCAGCGTTGTTAATTGCTTAGCATGGCATTAAAATTAAAAACCAAACAGTTGGTCGATGTTGATACTTGATAGTTGATAAGTTCGATTGGTGAATGGATGGATATAACGTAATATGATATATGATATTAAAACTAGTTTGACCTGACCTTTTTAAGTTTAAACCTTTTAGATTTCTCATCTCCGAGTTGGAGTTATCGTATTTAAGCGTAAACGTAAAAAACTGTAAACATCAAACGTTTTGATGATGGAGAATTTTTGCTTTCCCCTGATTCGTCTGTTAATACTTGATTGACCTTAAAAGTGGAAGCTATTTTAAAAAATGACAAATTGTTACTAGAAGCTTCAAGCCACAAACACATCATCAAAGGGAAGGTTGGATAATATATCAAATATAAATTTAAGTTAAGACCAACGAACTTGCATGGCTATAATATGGCTTCTCAAAATAAATTGAAGTACTGAAATTAAATAAAACCTACAATTTTTTAAAATATATATAATATATGTATCGTCGGGTAAAATACAAAATGCAACCGCGTGAGATCTTATATTTGACACTGACTGACTTTCATTCACAAGTTAATCAACCGAACGATAATAAAACGAGGGAATCATTAACATGTCCAACATACTTAAATCAAAAGAACTATTTATAAAGTTGTTTTTACGCTAACTCCTCCGCTCGGCTGGCAATAACACGATTACTCAATGGAATTTAATCGGTTTAGGTGAAAGATGATAAAAGGTTCTTCACTTGCCTCAGATTTAAAGTCACTTTACCATACATATTCATACTCTAAATCATTTTTATGACCTTTTACGTAATCACTAATCAGTAATCATGTTTCGTTTTTCAAAATCGCCCATTTTTCCATGTCCATATATATGCTTAATTAATTAATTATGCTTGTGCTCAAGAAATATCCAATTCAGAACCAAATCCAAACCCTCCAGAAATTGTTGCACATCTGCTATTTGGCCAACAAAACTTAACCTAATCATGTCAACTTCGGAGTAGTTTACTCCCACGTCCCACGCAGACGCAATTAAATTGCTCAATTTCTCATTAGATTTCAATTCAAGATATTTTTTTTCCATATTATTCAGATGAACCAGACATAACGAAGCGCAATACGCTATCACCAGACAATCAAAAGCAAGCTACTACATTTTTTGTGAACAAAGCCAAAGTCCAATACCCATCACCTCACAATTCCATTCAACCAACCATATCCATTCATTCCAGTCATGAATTCATGATAATGCAAAATATATACACAATTTCACAATACATACACAACACAAGGCTTTGCATCGCATCAGATCAGCTTGAGTGTGAGAAAGGAGCCTACACAAGACTGCAGCTGCAGCTGAACTGCGGTAACTTGAAGTATTTATAGCGAAGAGGACATATTTTTTTGAATCCGGAATAGAGCTCGGGCTCAGGTGATAGTTGTGTAAGGAGCAATGAAATGAGTACACGTTTCATTAACGGAAAG
>JAQGAG010000112.1:0-25400 GCA_034696835.1 Lepidocyrtus lignorum
AAATTTTTTGCACATGCATTTTTTGCATGAAATTTTTTGCACATGCATTTTTTGCATGAAATTGTTTGCACATGCATATTTTGCACAAAACTTTTTTTGCACAATGACATGCATTTTTTGCATGAAACTTTTTGCACATGCATTTTTTGCACAAAACTTATAGGAAACAATATAGATTTGAATTTGATGAGTTGCCTTAATTGTTTACCAGAATTTATTCAGCCCGTTTATTTATTTAGACCGACTAAATTCTATGCACTATTACCAGTCTTCAACGACGTACATCTGTCAAGTTGGAGAAAGTTTTCTGCTATTATTTCCCTATTATTATTATAATTTTATCGTCGGGAATGATGGGATTGAGTATGTATTATTGATTTGGGAAGAAGGGAAATTTATCTAATCAATAATAAATTCTGGCAAACAATTAATAAGGCAACTCATCAAATTCAAAGCTATATTGTTTCCTATAAGTTTTGTGCAAAAAATTGCAGGTGCAAAAAATTTCATGCAAACTAAGTTTTGTGCAAAAAAATTTTTGTGCAAAAAATTAGGTAGTGCCCCATAATCAGAATCCCCTTATGTCATTTGCTTTACAAACTAAGTTTCAGCTTTATCCATCCATTAAAATGCCATAAATATGAAACCAAAAAAAAATAGTGCTGAATAACCAATAACCAAAATCTTCCCGTAATCCCAATACCAGTCAAACGACTGGTAATAAACTATCGTGATGTTGGTAGTAAATAGTGAACCATGAAGATGGCTCTATGGTATGGCATATTTTTATCTCACCTTCCCCATCAAATTCAACCTTTTTTATGCGCCCTTTTTATGCTCAAACTTTGATCATTTTCACTCCTCTCCTCTCTCAGTCACCTCTCAGCTCTGTTACACTGCAGTACTACACAAGTACAAAATAATAATGTCTAGCAAAAAGAAAAAAAGTTCATCCTCCTCAAGTAACTATTATAGTGCAAAGGACGACGCAGAGTTACTCAAAGCTCGGGATCGGGAGTATTTTAACGATTTCGATAGACGAAATGATAGGTCATTAAATGTTGATTATAATTGGCCAGGAGAGTGTTCTACTCCTTTAGAGCCAGTGCTGCTGTACTACGATTCCCTTATCTTATCTAAACAGGATGAGGGCCTGGCTGCACTTCCTAACGACTCGGACTCTTCAAAATCAATTGACTGGGATCTGGCGGTCCTCCCGTTCTTCCCCCTCAAGCCTTTAAAGGAGCTGAAATACTTACTGGCTCAATCTCCTCCAGTGTCAAGGGCTGAGGAGGCTGAACTGTTTGCTGTGTTGGGTGTGAGGCTGAGCCTTGGTGATGTTCGAAGTTTACTAGGCCGTAATTCTATGGTTGTGGACTTGATTATCGATGCCTATTTTCAGGTGCTTGAGCGCAATACCAAGTGGACTGAACTAGTGTTTGATTGTAGTGTTTTGAAGAAGGGCTCAAAAGAAAGTGCCTCTCCACTCAGTCTACCCCTTCGTGCTAAGAAGGTGCTATTTCTGAGAGCTTCCGTAGCTAGTGGCTGGCATGCGGATCCTAGTGTTTTCGATTTTAATTCATATGGTGATCTGTCCAAGCTTGAGTCTGTATTTTGGCCAGTTCGTCTTGCAGACAAGCTCCACTGGAATCTGTTGATAATTGACGTTGTGCGAAAGGAATTAGTGCTCTTCGATAGTGGGACTCAGACGGAGAAGGTCATCAACACCAATCTGGGCATATTGAAGAGGCTTCGTGAACTGGTGGTCCTTCCATGGGCTAGTGCCTCTACATCCAAAAAATTTCAAAGACATTATTCAAAAGTGTCCGATTGGGAGCTGGTAAACAACCCTTCTTCCTCCATACAGCAAGAAGCCAATTCCAATGACTGTGGAGTATGGGTGATGTGGGCGGCTAGAGCCTACCTATTTCCAACTCAGTTCCCAGACCTTAAACTCAACTCCTCGCATGCCAACTACCTGAGGGATCGTTTTGCGGTTGAGCTGAGACGCCAATTTATACAGTTTAATAGGGGGCCCCACCAAGATGATGAATGGAGGGACCCTGACTTTTGGGACAGCCTCCTATCCGCTGCAAAACCCTTGCATGTTTTGAAGAAACACTACTTGTGTCCCTTTTGTTACTGTAAAGGTTACTGTAGGATTACTTTTGTCACTGCTCATTTGCTTCGCCCTTCCGCTAATCACTTATTCCTTAGTAAGGCTGATTTTAGTGGTTTGAATTTCCCTGCTATTCCTTCGGCCACTACCGATTACTACTGGGAGCCAACCCCTCCAAAAGATCCCTGGAACTTTGACAATAATCCCCTTGATGAACATGACTACTGATGATAGTTCAAATCTATTAAGCCCAGTTGATGACGGAACACTCTCTGAAACACTATTCCAAGCTGCATCCACCGTGTCCCTCGAAAGCAGATTGCAGCTACTCACTTCTCCCTCTACAAGCCGACTGGTCCGCTGCTCCTCTACGTCTACACAAACCTATAACTTGTATGCTCATTACGGGCAACTAATTATTTCCCCTAGTAGTAGTACAAGTGGCCCTAGTAGATCCCTCTGTGTCAAACCTAATTGTTCCCAGCTACCATGGCTCAATACTCCCAGCTGTCCCCTTCACGCTACTCTTATCGATGCTAGCAGGTGTAACCTTATCTCCTTTCATGCTAAAAACTTATTTAAAAAACATTTAGAGTCCCTAACAAAGGGATTTGAGCTAGGTGCTCTGCAACCAGTTCCCCTCTCCAGTATTCTCCATCAACTTGGCCCAACCGCTCTTCACCCTATCTACTCCTGTACTCAGGCAGGTGCATGCATTTAATTATAAGTATAATAATAAAAATAATACAACACATTATACAACTTTCATTGTGTTATTTTAATTTATTCAATTTATTAAATTAATCAACAGAATAATGTAGCTGGTGAGAAAAATATTCAGCCCACTCAACTAGAGAGAACCAACAGTCGGGGCTCAATAAAGGAGAAAATAATAATTACATACACGAAGACAGTTGATCCGCTCCTCTTCATCACTACAGCTCCTCCATCTACTTCTTCTTCCGCTTGTGGAGAGCCTCGCCCTGTCCACCAGCACCAGTAAACTGCTCCTCTGAGCGACTCAGGATATCCTCTTCCCAGTTATCTGGATTGAACATAAAGTCCATTGACAGGCAAACATTCGTCTCTTCCTCTGTTGAACCTTCTTCATCGTCATCATCATCATCATCATCATCAACCGGCTCCCGCTCCTCGTCCCTCTTCCTTACTACTATTACTCTGGGGTCCCTTGGTCGTGCACTGAGCAGTGCTATTGCCTCAGGATTCCCTCCATACTCCTCATCTTTCACTGAAGTTGCAAGTGTATGTAGTAACGATAGTGACTCCCGTCTCCGACTGTGCTTTCCACAAAACACGAATTCAAGTAAGGGATTTAGGTCTTCCAGCTTGCCATTTTCCCCTGCATTCATCAATGCTTTTATCCGTGTAACCCCTTCTGCCATTTTTCTGTTCGTCCTGGTCATCGTGTTACAGTCCATCCAACCACATAGTGGGTTATCTTTCTTCACGTCCCTATTTGGTGGCAGATTTGTTCTTAGGATTCGGGCTTTCATCATCAGTGAACAAGGACTCCGAGAGGCTCCACTCGAACTGAACCCTGCAGTCCCCCACGAATGTAAGTGCACTAAACCTTTTATCCATTCCTCTCTTGTTGCAAGTGAAGCATTCCCATGGGAAACTCCAGCTCTGTGCAGTAGCTCATTCATTACAGGACGAATCGACTCATTCTTGTTTCCTGCCAAACCTCGTACACTCCTTCCAACAGAAGGTGTTTTGTAAAATTGGCCTCTATGCTCAATACAGACATAGTTCCCTGTACTGTTTAGAAGTATTCCCCCCTCGTAATTACATCCCCCTATCATGCATGTATAGAACACGTTGGAGCTCCGACTTGAGCTTATCTGAAGGGAGTCCGAGTTTGCCTTTGCACGAGTTACTAACACTTCCCAATTGTTGAAAAATGGGGCTTTTCCAATGGCCACAGCGAACTCCTTCTGCTGGCTCTCTCTGCTCGTTATGCCCCTCTCCACTCCTGCACACTCCAGTAGGAGTCGGATGCCTTTTTAATGTCAAATATTAATTATGATTTTGTCATATTATTAATACAATAATATTAATATTTTTTTACTTTAGTAGTACTCACTCACCTTCACTGCTGATCCCATTCTGTTTCATATAATTCGCAGCAAAGACGTCGCCAATTGATAACGTCCCTCCTGGGGTTGCCCTCCAACTTTCCACCATCATCGGCATCTCCTCTGTCTTGTTGTCCCCTGCTACTGCTTAAAGAAATGATAGTTGAGGTTCTAAGTTAGTTCATATACCATATACTCACATATTAAGAGTCCATTATTGTATTAAATTAGCATTTAACAATAGTTACCATTTCTATTATTGAAACTTCGTCTCTTTACTTCCTCCCTGAAGTGCTCACACTGAGACAGACTACAGCTGTATAGAACACAATCCTCGTACGGGCAAAATGGTATCGGCACCCTTCCATCATCCAAATTGCGGTAGCACGCAAACGCTCCTCGTACTGGTTCCCAGCATATTGTCGCAACCCCTACCACCAACTCAATCCCCACCTCCCTTTGAATAGGGCTTAGTTTTGAAAACAATAGCTCAAGGGCCGCATAGCTAGCCAGTTTCCTATTCCTTAGCTCTGCTTTCACCCTTGCAACGGTTTCCCGATCATATAAAAACTTTACTTTATCGATTGTTTTTTCCATTGTTGCAGGTTCGAGAGGATGAACACTATGGAGAAAGAAGTACAACTCAACAGGGGACTGCACCAGGATACGCTCGCTTTGCTCTCCTCTCTGTTACACTCCCACCACCCACAATATCTATTAAATGGAGGTTCCCTTTTGGTCGCTGAGCTACAATCCAAACAGTCACTGGAGCTGCCGAACATCCCAATAAAACTTGGATGGAATGAGCAGACCTCCTCCCCATACTACCTCTGCCTCTCCACCAGAGTTTCGCGGGATTTTGAACTCCAGTCTCTCATTGCCCCAATAGTACACCCATCATCCTCAATATCAGCATCCTCCTCAAACTGCCGCTGGTTCAAGGATAACGTCGTCACCAGCACTCGGGTGGATCTAGTCCTAGTCCAACTACGCATTCACATGCAAAAACTTCCCATCGACCCAGAACGCTGGGCCACCTCGGCCATTGCAATTTTACGTCGTGTAATTGACAATGTTGACAATACAAATATTATCTATTATCTAGTTGTCTATTTTAATTAATTAGTTATCTTTTTCCTTCATCATTCCATAGGGTGAATCGATTGTGGTTAAAGGGCAGCTATATTTCTCATATCATCATTTCAAAGGACTTCCTCGTACAGAGCTCACCCAAAACTTGAAGATTGGAACGAAGTTTTTTAGTTTTATTTTATGCTATGTTCGTGGTTGCCGCTCTGTTGGCTCTGCCTTTAAGTATGGTCTCTACTTTTGTCCCTTTCATGCGGAAACGTACACGGGAAAGCTGCCCCTTGCCCTTCATACTACTCGCCAGTCTCGCAACATTTCCCTACTGGTCACTGCCGTTACTCGCACCCTGGACCTTTCATCTGACAACCAGCCCTGGGACCCTTCATCTCGGGATCAATGGCTCCGCTTTCTCCAAACTCTATACCAGAAAAGAGACCAAGAGGAGCCTGGGGTGCGTGTACTCCGGGAGCACAATGTTTTCACTTTCAGAATGGAAGATTCTGGACTGCTCGCGATTGAACATTTCATTATGTCTTCTGGTGTTGTACGAAAGATTTTGATTTTTTTTCTACCTATTTGTATGTGTGCTATTATTATTATTAATCTTAATATTATATTATTCTTCATATTACTAATAATGTTTATGTATGTGCTACTTCATTTGCAGGGTGACAGGGGGATCCTTTGTCTATTCCCGTATTGTTGCACTTGTTCACGACCATGTGACATCAATCAGCCCCCCATTTCCTATCCATCGTCCCCTCTATCCTGGGCCTACTGCAGCCATCATAGCAGCACTCTTCCGGCTACCGAAATGATTTCCCTGTCTCAGCTCCAGACCAACCTAGTATAATGTTACTTCTTAATAATGAAGCGGTAAGAAAATACAAAGGATTTCAATAGCAACTAGAGTATTAAATATACTAGAGTATTAATTTGTGCTTACTTGTAACTGTGGGCTAGTGAAGAAGAATGAATAAATGACAACTCTATGAAGAATCTAAGGACAGAAAATGGAAAGTTTTTAAGGACGACGACACACCAACAAACCAAGCCAGTTACCAATAGTACCAGTACCCCTATTATCACTTGATATGAAGAAGCCTGAAACATAGATTCTGCCTGACTCTGTGAATTCTAAAAATGGAATTGCAAGACTTTTACCATCTTAAATATTTCCTAATTGCACTCGGAAAAGCCCAAATTTTAATACTTTAAGTTACTGTAAACTGTTTGTTATTTGTTCATGCTGTATTGCTGTATTGCTGCCGAGTATTAGTATTAAATTATGGTATTCAAAGTTCATGTAAATGTAATTAAATTCGAAGACTTATCGGCTTATCGATTGACTAGATTACATTACGGATGACAATTCAAAAGTTTCCGGGTTGTGTAGTAGTAGTATACACGTAATGAAATATGATTTAACGTAATTGAATGATAATTGTAGTTGAAGTTTTTATAAAATGTGGAAATAAATGGTAGCTCATGGCGCATTGTTATCCTGTATATACTTATACTTCTTGTACTTTGGAAATTTTACATTTTTTACAAGTCACTGCCTGTAATTATGTAGGTTTAGCAAACTGACAAGGTTATCTGCATTTTTCAGATTTGTTGGACCTAATAGACGTTCTCATATGACTAATAAATAAGGCAGTGTTAGAACCATTATTATCAGTTTTGCTCACAAAGTATGTTTGGCAACTAATTTCATCTAAAGTTTGGAGCATTGTGACAAAGGATGATAATAATATACTACATTGACTATTCGTTAGTCTAACTAATTATTACCAATAATTAATAATAATTATGCTAAAAAAAAGATCCAATAACTGCATTTTATAGTATATTTGTAAAAAGTTGATTTTTAATACTATTACAACTTGGTTTACCTCGTAAACACATCATTTAGTAATTCATAATGCATCTTTAGCTATTTGTGTACAATTTATAAAAACGTGCCTCATCTATGAGAGAAAATATGGCTTAATTTTAGTTCCATCTGACTCCCAGCTCAAACTTTCTCCGTAGTGCTGTAAGAGTGTGTTGAAGAGTTGGTAGAGAAACTCCTTTGGGTTGTCAGTCCTAAAATCCGATGTGAGTGCATTCACAATCCCCTTGCAGTTTTTGTTTTTAAAGGGTCCCCCTGAGGCAATGCTCCTTGATAGCATCACAACTGTCTCTACCTTTTCCAGATGCTCATTGTAGAGGGCAGAGCTTTTGGATAGCTCCGTTTTTCCGTCGATGCTTGCGACAATTCTGTCTTTGGTTTTGCCAACCTTAGAAAGTAGCTTCATATTACTAGCATCTTCTCTTGTCCCTTCATAGTGGTATGCTGCTATTCCTGTTCCTTCTCCACTTGTTTTCCCTACGTATACCTTGTTGAGAATTTCCGAGTAGCATTCGTAGATGATTCCTTCCCCATCCTCTCGCTCACTCCGAATTTCATATGACATCCAGTCATTACAAGGAAGTAGTTCGGCTGCCATCTGTCCCCTCAACACTAGTCGTAGTCCGGCTTTGCCCAACAACCATTGTAGGAAGTGGTAGACCAAGGGGCCGAGCTTCACCTTCATCCTAACTAGCTTTACAACCTTATTGAACACTTGCGACTCGATGAGAAGTGCTAGATGGGCTGCAATCACCAGAGAGTTTGCCTCATCCTCAGTGTAGTAGCCCTCTATCGTTTTGATATGGCTCCAGCTCGAGTCTGCTTTCATTTCTTTCCCATGTACTGTTGTTTTGCGGAAAGTTCTGATGTTTTGGAGATCACTGGACCCGGCCGCGGCCCCAATGTAGTACTCGTCTCCTGACTTGAATACACAAACCACATAGTTGGAAGTTGGGCTACATCTGGGACAGACATCGTCGTCTCTACTATAGAGTTCAAGGCAGGCCTCCTCTTGACATAGTTGAAGGCGGATGGGTTTATTACTTTCCTTGCTATCAGCAGCTAGCTTTCGCACCTTGTCCACAGCCAATACTTGTCCACAGCCAGCGCCGTTGGAGCTCAGGTAAATGCTGAAGCTCCAGTCACCAAACACTCCATTTAGTTTAGTCTTCCTCTCCTCATTTTCGGCTAGCCTCCTACTCAACCGTACCAATGACTCCTGATTTCGCATCAGCTCGGTGGAATTGGGTGCTCCTGCAGCTCTGCATATTACCCCCAGTACGGCAGCCTGCAGTCCCTTCTCAAATCCGTCTTTGGTTATCCTTGTGTGGTGGCTCTTGCAATGCGGGCCTCTGACTCCTTCAGCGATATTGAGGCAGGATTCCTCCTTACAAATCATTTCCCAGTCCCCATCATCTCCGCTTCTCACGAGAAATCTATCTCTATGAGGCTCATAGCTTAGGGAAATATAGCGATGAGTCCAGATTCGTTCCCCCAAAAAACGCTTCAGATATGGAATTTGGATGTGCTGGCAAACTGGGATAGAGGTATCAGCTACATCATGTCCACTTTTTTTACCGTAGTGCTCTAGTGCTGCTTTTATAGCGCTGCTGAATGCTATTTGAATTAGTCCTTTCTGCAGACTTCCAAAGCAGCCAGGCCCCATACATCCAACCAAATCCGCTCTGGGAAGGCTTGAAGCGTAAGTTGGTTTCGGTTTCTTGCTCTCATCAATGGGGAGGATCTTCTTATTGCTTTGTTTCGCGACTCTTTCCCATTGTCCTTTACGTCCTCCCTTCTTCATAGCTTTACTTTGTCCTTCATCTTCGGCAGGCTTCTCATCCGAACAACTAGCGTTCGGAGCCAACGGGATGTAGCTAATCTTCGGGTTGGGTGGATGAGCTCCGCAGCTTAGGTCAGCGGTTAGCCCTGGCTTCCCATTGCAATAGCCTCCATCATCCCGTTTCTTCCAGCAGATCGAGGCTCGAGAAGCTTCCGGTCTATACAGCATCACCAGGGAGGGGGGACCCACACCAGCACCACTGCAATCCAACGTTATTGTGAGATCGTGAGGAAGCCGCCCCGGATTCTCCACTCTACAACAACTCCCATTCGTATTCTTCTTCATCGGGATGACTGCTGCATTTCTTCGTTTTATCATAAAACCAGCCAGCTCCTCTACCGTTGTTATCTGCTTAGTAGCCAAGTAGTCCTGCACTTCCTCCCTCAGCCGGCGGACCTGTTAAAATAATACGTCAAGCAATTTGTCAAGCGTAACAACAGGTTTTGTAAAGGAACAGGTTTGACGTTATCAATAAATAAATAAATAAAACCTGTAATTATTTACTTATTTAAATGAAAACGAGACTTCATGCTAGCTACTCACATCATACTCTGACATTTCCTCGGTGAACTCCTCAACGTTGCAGAACCGGTCTGGCTTTATCCTAGGATAGTGGCATACTACTGCTGAATCCTCCTCCTTCTTCCTCGTCCGTTTCCCTTCCCCTTCTTTCTCCCTCATCATCATCATCATCTGTTGTCATCATCATCATCATCAAATTGTTTACTAATAATAATGTGCTTATTACAATTAAACATATACGAATAATAAATAATATACTTTAGTTATTATTACCAAAATAATCACCAATCAACTTGCCTCCCTCTTCTTCCCAAAGGTCCCAACCCAAAACCACTTCTCTGTTTCAAATCAAATCAGTATCAATGTCCTTGTCATTCCAACAATAACAACTCATTTACTAACAAGTCATTTACAAATTTTAACTAAAGTTAACTAAATGGAGTTTATCAAATTGCAAAAAAAAAAACAGAAGGAGAGTAGCCAAGTGAACAGCACAATCACTAATCACCATCAATCCATCCATCACCGAGCATTCATGTTGCGCGGCTTATTAGATTGAGAGCAGAGCAGCTTTTAGTTCCCCTTGGCTGGCTACAAAATATAATATGGGAGGGTATGGCATGGTAATGGTATGGCTACAAAATGTGTAAGCAGGACGTGAACCCGTCGTCGGTCGTCTGGCATTACTAATTGCATTAATAAGCGGTATGACAGCTGTTCCAAATCTAATTAGTAGAAGGGTGTTCCAAACTTAAATTTGAGCTATAACTTTAACAACAGTAGTGTCAGTTAAGATTTGAAATAATTGTAGTAGTTGTAACTATTTTTAATTCACAAACGGTTGTTGGTTGCAGTACAAACTAGTACAACAGTAGAGGTAAAACAGTAATAAACAGTAATTTCGGCATTCCTTAAAATTAATTTGTAGTAATATTATGAAGAATTACAGCTATATTTAGAAGTAATATTATGAAGTCATTGTTTTTGTTGTTTTTTTTTTGTTTGTCATTTGTTCAAATAGATAATTAATTATTGGCTGTGGCTTCACCGACGACGACGACTCCTCCAGTACAGGACCCTCTCCATCATCATATTGTCCAACATGAACTCCGCTGTCCAAGGTATACTAATGATGCTAAGATTTATTAATATTAGGTAATATTAATTAATATTAATTAACTTAATTATTTAATTAATAAATTATTAATTAACCGAAGGTCCACAAGTTAGAGGTATGATTGATCGTGCTAGACAACTTGCTGGCTTATCATCATCTGCTCCACCAACTACACTTCTTTGGGAGTCGTTTGAGAAAGCCGCAATTCTTCGAACTCTTCTTACGGAGCGTGTTAGGGTTGAAGGTCAGGGGTTTGTGGAGGTCCTTTACACGTCTCTCGAAGACTACCGGCTGGAGTTTTGTTCGTCGGCTTCTGGGAGTTTTCCACTGTGTGACTTTGGAGCCTGTGCCTCATTCGGTACACTTCCAACGGATTATGGAAGCTCATGCGGGCTCGTAGCTCATCTGGACTTTGGTCCGCTTCAGCTGGTCGCCGTTATTGTGTATGAGCTGCTGGAGCATATTGAGGTCCGACTGTTGAAGACTGCTAAGAATTGGCAAGCACTGTTGGCCAAGCTAAAAACGGCAGTGAAAGTTAGCCGTCAGCTATTTGGGAAACTTGTTCATTTGGAGTTACATGGGAGTTCCATTGTTTGTGAAGTGGTTGGGGGGACTAAGGTTCATTTTTGTGTCACTCCATGGTGCTTCCAAACTGTAGCAAACTACTTGATCAGTCCTATATGTGCCGGCTGTATGAATCGACATGTTAATGTAGTGTACTAATTGAGCAGGTTACCGTGTACCTTAACGGGATGGTTCGGAGGACAGTATAAAATATCGCTATATCGCTATACAAATACAGGGATTTGGTGGCTGAAATATTAACTGTATAATATGTATTACATAACTGTGCAGCCCGAACTACTCAAATTTTATCAAAATTCGTAATCAAATTTAAGTATGGTTAATTTTTAATAAATTGAACTGTAACTGAATCAAAGCATTTTTACATTTTACATTTTATTTCTATTTTCCACGTTTTTGAACAAAGTAGCAAATAAAGTAGTGAACATCTAAAAATAATCGCAGATCTGCTCCCTTGACCCTTTAGTAATAATACAAAGATACTAGTACAAGTAGTACATAAGTACATATAACAATAGTACATGGTACATATTTTAGATTTTTTTTTTACATATTTTCTTCATAGTTAGCTAGCGTTTGCCTGATCTCTTCAATATCCAGCTCCTCCTTGTAGCTCTGTGTTCCTCCAGCATTGCGTATCCTCAAGCTGTAGCTATCTTCGGAATGGTTATGAAATATAGTCATTGGTGGGCTCTGTTGGTTAAGATTTGTTATTGGTTTTTTATTGATTAGGAAATTGCTAATTAATAATAATAATAGTAGTTGGTGAGTAGGTCCTTACAAAATAGCTGTTCTCATCCTGACTCTTGTTTGTTTTACTTCCGGCTTTGATGTTTCTGCAAAAACTGACGTGACACGCAGCCAGCTCCTCTTGTTCCGAACACGAATACTCGATTAGATAGGGGAGTGCGTTGGGGGGGAGTTTCCATCGGTTTTCGGCTGAAGTGGCAGCCCATACCCAACTATAGTCCATTGTTAGACCAGAGTCGGTGAGGCTCCCTGTGTAGGTGAGCTCTCCAGCCTCGGTTTCCAGAAGCAGGTCAGACTCCACCTTGGTTAGTTTGATTCCAATGGATTGGAATATCGGTGCTAATAGCTCTATAAATTGTCAATAATATTAGCTGTTATTGTTTACAAAAAATGCACTTTATTTTTAGTTTTAGTATTCATTACCCCAAAAAATAAACGCGTTGTCTGTGAGCTCCCAGATGGAGGCCGCCACTGAGACTCCATAGTTCCCAACCTCAGCAATCTCATTTTCTCCGTTCATAACTGAGACGCTAAATTGAGCTCCAACCGGTGGACTTATGTAGGCTCCTTCCCTTCTCCCACTAACCATGTTCCCATGATAATGGAATTGCATGGCTCGAAGGAGACTGCTCTGGTCGGAGGCCGGGGTCAGGGACAGCCAATGCAACCTCTTTTCTAACCAGCCTCGTAACCCGTTGTTGTACATGTACTTTACAGCTTGGTAGCGGGCAGGCTCATTGGGTACTGGTAATGAGTGGATGATGGATGTTTCACGACGCACAATACCGAAAGGCAACTCCATCGGGCTCCACGCCGGCAGTGCTGCTGGGCTAGGTAGCGTCTGTGAGATTGGGGTGAGGGGCTCACTTTTAATGGCCGACGGGAATCGCTGTGTGAGAGCTAGTCTCGCAGCGTTCGGACTGTTGATGGCCAACTTTCGATCAAATACAACACTGCCCTCGCTACTACTGCTACATTTTGAAATGGGGGTCGGTGCCTTAAACTCATTCGCCTTCTGGTTGTTTAGTTCGGTAGGCTCGTTTACTTTTTGTTTGTGAAGCTGGTTCTCTTCACGAGTGGGGAATCTTTCATCATCAACATCCTCTTCTTGTTCGGCCTCCTCTTTCTCCTCCTCCTCCTCCCCCCCAGTTTCTTCATCATCATATGAATCATATTCTGGGTCCGCATGTTCTCCATCATCACAACTGCTAATACTTATACTCACATTCACATCCTCGGGGTGGGGATGAACTTCTTCCATTAATATGGCTCCTTCGCTAGTCGGCTCCAGCTCCAGCTCCGTCGACCTCTGGTCCTCAATAGAGAAAAAACTCTCAGAGTCCAGCTTGTAGCGAGCCTGCACGTCATCATCATCAAGAGATTTGAGTTCTCGCACTCCAAGAAACTCCAGCAGCTCCAGCTCGTAAGCAACTAGATTGGCTCCAAGCTCAGGATCTCGGTACAAGTTTCTGTAAAGTTCCTTGGGGCCCCCTTTACCATGTATAACGATGAATCGTGAAACATTTTTCCTGTTTACAACTGGAGCAATGTCGTTGTTGATCCCGGTGTGGTACACCTTGCTTGCTCCCAGGCTATAACAGCTCTCCATGTAGTAATAAAATAGCTCCGGTTCACACGAGAGTAGTATGGTTTTTTTACGGAACACTGGTGAGAATGGGATCCCCTCGGAGGGTCGATGGAAGCGGTATCCGCATCTGTGGCTCCGGGTTGCATGACCAATGCAGTATGTCGTTATGGCTTTTTCGTAATGCTTATAGCCACCAAGTCGGAAATGGTTGGGAGTAACTATCCAGTCCGCATCCTCTTCGTCCACCGCAAAGTTTGCGGAATTGTGGCGTAATAGTTTGCGGAGGTTTGCAGCGGAAATGGGATGGAGAGTTGGATGCAGAAAATAGCTCACCCCGAGGCTTTCGGCTCCAGCCCCGCGCGGCTGTGTCTTCAAAAGGAATGGGAGTGGGAGTCTCAAAAACTTTAGCTGCTGCTCCATTACCAGCTCCTCAGCAGCTATTAGATTGACTCGGTTACTCCGAAGCCTTGTGACTTCATATTCCGTAAGCGTTTCTAGCTCGCTAGCTGGTATCACTGCAAATTGATAGTCGTCCTCCACCACTTGACCACCTTCTCCCACTATCACACTAGCTAAATTCATTAGTTGAGCTCCATGGAGGAGGCCAAACTTCAGCCCTGAAAATTTCGCAGCCGGAGTTATCAGGTCACTCCAGAACTCAGTGCTCAGCCCTCCGATGAGTTGTTGTACTGGCTGGGAGTTTGCTACCGGGAATATTGCTCGCATTCTTCCTGTGAACTGGGCTCCAGTGTGAAAGGATTTGTATTTATTTCTGCCCATTAGCACCCTTTTCGGTGCAGTGAGCAGGGGGTTTGGCGACAAGCCAAAATCCACTGCATTAACCTCCCTCTGCTCATCGTCATCTTCCATTGCCAGCCTTCCATTTGTCATTTTGACTAGCTCTGAGGCGTGGCTCAGCTTGATGCTCCCAACAGTATCGCAAACACTGGAGTCGAGCAACTTGATTTTTTGGCATTGGAGAAAGCTTCGTCGTATGTGCTGCTGATTCCAGGCCACTCCGTCCGGCTCCAGCAGAATCTCGGCGATCACGTCTTCGGAAATGAGTCGGATGTTGGAGTGCCCCCATAGGGGATGTGAAGGGAGAATCTCATCAGCCATTACTATCAAGATGATTGTTGTTGTCGAAACCAGAAGCCCCTGTTCCTTCCAAGTCAACATCCCTATCAGCTCACTAATCAGCTTCAGCCTGTGCGCTACATCAGGTTCACTCCCATCCACATGCCCCTTTTGTTATTCATTATGAATTATTAGTTATTTATAGTACCATTTATAGCTTTTATTTATTAGTGGTACCAGGAACCTACTTATAATTATTGTTACCTACCTTTAGTTTAGCTGTGATGCATTTTTCGAACGCGCTCCGGGCTTGTTTGTAGAATAGCAGTCCTCCCTTTTTCGTGAATTCTTTCAGCTGGGAAACTCCGAGTTTATTCGGAAATGGGGTGGGTGGGAGTCCCATATTTCGCCTAGTTTATATTATGATGATTTAATAGTGTTAGTATACAGCGCGGTAATGCCGCCAGCATTATGGGTACCGTAAACGCTCTGACACTTGGGAATTACTGATAATTTCGCTTTTGGGGTGGGGATTTGATAGAGAAGTAAGATTATTAGAATAGTGGGGAATTACGGAAATTTCAAAATGTCGACTATTTTACGTCATACAAAAGGATCTCAAAAATTCGTTAAAAATCATAAAACCATGAAAATCTGGTCGTTTGCTCCCGACCAATATTAGCTAGAATCCTTGACTTAACTGAACTGCAAATTGAACTGAATCTCGCTGGACAAAGTAGTCAACAAACCGAAATAAATGTCGGGACGTAACTGAGCACATTAAAGAAAACAGGGTGATGGAGTAGTTGGCACTATTTGCTCACAATTTAATAAATAAGAAATTTTTATGCATTCATTTAAGTAATTCCAACTTGAGAACACCAGGCTTCCAGTTTAATACAGTATATATCGGGGTGGGGAATTATTCGAAACCAGGGGAGTTATTAGAATAGTGGGGAATTAAAAGAATAGGGGAGTTGTGTTGAGAGCGTTTACACGGTACATTCGATAACCACCCCTATATTTTATAAGAGTGGTGAATAAGAGTATAAGAGTAAATGTATAAGAGTATAAGAGTATATTTATAAGAGTACCTATATGTTATGATGTTATATTGTTATGAAATATTTTATCTATTATAGTTATATTTCATTCATACCTTTATCCTTTTAATTGCGATGATTTAATTGTTTTGTTGTTTTATTGGTCTGTATTTAGGAGGAAGACACTTATTATAAAGTCCTAGTCCTGTACTCGTGCTATTACTATGGAGCCTGCTCAGCTGTTGAACTTGAGATGCAAATCCGTATTTCTACAGCTCTCACGTATGGCCACTCCGAGTGTGGTGGCTAGAGTGCTTGCGGCTGGTGGTGTGATCACGGAGAGTGTTGACGATGCGGATATTTTTATATGCAGCCACGTGTCCGCTCCCCATATTCTTCACATCCTGGAGAAGAGATTGCGAAATAGTCATGTATTTCTTGATCCCGTTACTCTACTACAACTACCTTCCGATCGACCGCTAGCAGGCTTCCATTTCTTTGCTCGCAATTTAGGAGCAGAGCTGAAGGGAATGCTGAAAAAACTGGGAGCAACTCTGGAGAAGGCGATAAGATGGGATCCTGGAAGAGTGGTCCATCTCGATACTGAGCTTTTGGACCAATTGGCTGTGCCTCAAAGCTGGCTGGGCTCTGCTCTTCATCAAAGAATTATACTTCGGGAGGATTTTATTATCCAACTTCATAAGAAAGTACGAAGCGGTGTCTACGAGGGACTGCCCCTGCCTCGAGACTATCGACTGCCCCCATTCCCCCCTCCCCCATTTCGTTCCGCTCCCATATTTCGTGAGTACAGGTTTTGGATAGATGGAGGACTGGGCTCTCTGCCAAACTCTCTTCAAGAGTCTCTCTTGGCCCGGAATGCAAATCTCACTGATATTTCAACGGATGCGGATGTTATTGTTAAGAGGGTGATATCTGCAGATGATGTGCTAAGCCTCCGACTACATGCCAATCAGGCCTGCATTACTATAAATTGTCTAACTGCGTATTTGGAAACTGGCCCACATCAAGTCTGTCCTCGTAGCCATCACACCCAAGTCAACAACAACAATTCCCCATTGCCTCCTTCACTCCACCCAGACTACAAGACGGAACTACGACATTTCAAGGCTCGGTTCACTCTTGGGCTCGGGAAACAGGAAACCAGAACGTTTGACTGCTCTAGATGGGTGCCAACAGACCAAGGGATGCGAGAAGATTCGGAGGCTAACAACAGTGAACTTGGAGCAGGCGGTGATCCAGAGTATCCAGAGTATCCAGAGTATCCAGAGTATCCAGAGTATCCAGACCCTCCTCAACCTCATCCTAATGACAAACAAATGGAAGAACGTGAAGAATATGAAGAAGATCCTAAGGAACAGAACCAGCAGGGAACTCAGCAGCAGCAACAACAACAAGTACCAGTGGGATTTTGCTGGGACTATAAACTCCTGTACTCCATATTTCTGGAAGTGTTGGGAAAGCTGGGGTTTTATCCATCATCCTGTATTATTGGGTTGGGCTCCTCCCCATACATTTATCGGCTCCAGCTATTAGCCGATCGAAATGATAATAATACTAGTCTCCGTTTGAAAGCAGAGTTGTTATTTTCTACGCTGCTTGAAGAGAAGTTGGACCTTCCCCTTCTCATCTCAACCCAGGATCCGGACTCTGGAGGCTCCAAACTTCAGTCCATCTGTTTCTACTCATTTGGATTTAACGCCAGCTCGCTAGCCCTTGTTGGTCATGCTGAGGAGAATACTAATTGGATTGAAATTTCCTTGGCTGCAATAATGGGAATTTGCGAGGGGATGGGAGCCCCGCTACCCCAGCTCGTGACGCCTCATTATATTAAGATTGATGGGGAAATTGAGGGTCTCCTTGAACTGCTGTCGGTTGCTCCTCAGCTAGTAGCGGCGGTTGCGGACTGGAGGTTCAAAAACGATCAGCAGCTATCTGAAACTTGGTCGCTATTCACGCTCTCCCCAGGTTCCTCCCCTTCGGAAAATGCTGGGACTGCTGTTAGTGTTCGTGAAAATTGGAAAGGGGAGCCCCGTAGATTTGAGCAAATCCAGTTGTCCCAACTCCCTTCCCATTTAAACAACCTACTGAAGGACTATAAGGAAATCTTTTTTAGTCCTCACCGTCCGGCACTACTCCCGTTCCTCTGTTCCAACTGCAAGCAGACTTGTTCCCGTTTAGCAGCCTCTCCTCACAACTTAGTTTCCCTTGAAGCTTCCCAGTCAAACATCAAACGGCTAGCTGAGAAGTGTGCAACTTGTCAAACACGAGCTAGTCAAGGAAAGGATAGAAGACCCCTGTTTGTGTCACCTTCTATTGGGGGGAAGAGCCCGGCCCCAGTGGAACACTTGGAAAAATCTTCTTTACATTCGAAAAAGGCCAAACGCCAACCTTGATGAGTAAGTGCTAGTAGTTAATTATAGCGAGCTACCCAAAAAATATCTCTCCAATATAATGAGGACATTGATAATGTGATTGATGGAGTTTTTTTGTTTTTTTTATATATAGGATGAGCTTCCGGTTCGCCAGTAATTTCAATAATATTACAAAATAATGCTACATAGTTGTAGATCTAAGGATTAGTGGGGTTATTTCCTGTTATTATTTTTTATTTATTTATTCATCATTAAATTTGTACAATAATGGGCTCTTTTGTGCACAGCAGTGAATAGAATTTGTGATATAGAATTAACTTACACACCAACAACATTTAGCTATTCTAATAAATTAATTTGTAACCGTGTGTAATTCTAAATAGTAATTTGTTTTTCTGTATAAAATAATTTGTACACTATTTGACTAATAAATCAGAGTCACGGCTTGGCTTACGACAATTAGTAGTGTAAATAAATATCTCTCTTGTAGTTCTAGTAGTACAGTATTCTTAGTTGTCCTTTTTATCTTTCGATTTTAAACTCCCAGGACATATTAGCTTGTGCTTCTTTCTACTATTTTTTGATGAGGAAAGTGCTCCGCAGTCTTCACATTTGTAGGGATGAGCATGGAAGGTATAGACGTGTTCCCTTGCAGCACTGTTATCCTCATATTTCCTAGCTGAAAATGCAAACGCAAATTAGACATTGGGCATATTTAAACTAGTAATTAGTTACACTATGAAATAATTCAAACTTTTTTGGCTCACGTAGTTATATATAACCTACTTACGACATAAGAGACATTGTCCATCAAGCACGGTTTTTATTTTCTTGAGCACTCCCCTAGGAAGGGCATGTTGTCCGACTGGGAAACAAATCTTAATCTTCATATACTTTTCGTCATCTTCATCGTCATCATCGGTTTCACTGTCTTCATCCTCCTCGCCGTCTTTGTTTATATTCTCATTGGGTGGTGGTGGTGGTGGTTCCCGTTCAATTTCAGTTGTGTGGGTTGAGGATGGAAGAGGGACTGGGGTGTGCTCCTCAAGCACCCCATGTGCTTGTTCACCTTCTACGCTGTTTTTAGTAGCAGTAGTCGTAGCATTGTCACTGTTAGACCCTCTTTTCTGGAAACTTTCAATATCAGACGCATGTTTGTTAGACCTGCTCGAACCCTTGGCCTTCTTATCATCGTCCTCATCTTCACTAATTGTTGCTTTCAGTAGCTGGATCCTAGGTCTCTTTCGCGGGACTGGAGAATCTGGAGAATCTGGAGATGGGGGTGAGTCAGCTACCGCTTTTTGCTTTCTTCTGCCTTCTTTTCGATATTGATTGGAGCTCCTTTGTCGAGAGAGTTCCGAGCGTAGGGACTCTATGCCCTGTTGCGCATTAGTTAGCTGCAGGGCCATCGTATTAATGATCCTCCCCTGGGAGTCAACTTTCCGAACCAACTCGCCTAACGCCAGTAAAAGGCTGTTGAGCCCGTCTTCATTAGCTTTCTTCAACGCTGCAAACTCCCTCCTGGCCAACTTGTTCCCTTTCTCGGCCTGTTCGTACAACAACCGTGTTGCAGCTTGGAGTTGTAGTTGTTGTTGTTGTTGAGTACTGGCAGTAGCTGGGAAAAATGAAAAGAGTTTGAAATACTAATAATATTTAGAAGGATATTGTTGATACTAAATCTTTATTTCATTTTTGGCTCTGTCTCTTTACTCATCAGCATAGTTACCTGGCTCCACTGAAACTTCCACCTTCTTCCCCTCCATCTCCTCCCACTCTTCGGCTGGCTCCCCCTTACTCTGTAAGAGTAATAAATTTGTAGTAAACTGTAGTAAATTTAGTAGTAGTTAATAAGCCAAACCCACTCGTATTAAATGTTTTACATTTTTAGTTATATAGAATAAATTGGCTAACTATTTTCCCTTACCAACTTGGTTTTTTTGGATGTTTGTTTGATAGCTTCCTTCCCATCATCGGTTGACATTCGTGACATTATTGCTTTGGTGGCGTGATAATTATTTTTTTTAGTGGAAGTATGGAACCATAGACCACTACCCTTTAGTGATTGCACTGATTTATAACTAAATACGCTTGTGTAGTTATACTAAATATAACTAAATTAAGAAGTCTGATTGTTTCTCCTCCCTCTCTTGTTTACTAAACTGTGTATAATAATATGCTATTATTGCCATTGCCACATAATCCAGGCTCAATGCGGTTTCGCGGGGTTTGCTTCCCTTCCTCCACACCGTACCACTACCACCACTACTACACAACAGCAACAACGACTCCTCTTTGTTCACGCTTCTTCTTCTCATAGTCTCGTCATGCTTATTAAACATAGCGTCATGTTTCCTGTCCTTTCATTCAAGTAGCAAAAATTTATATATCAAAAAATGCATTAAATTTAGAAAAATGTTAAAATGCGTAATTCGGTTTTTGCAATAAAAGCTTATGTCTACACAGGCCACATATATATGACAGTGGAGTTGCAGAAAATATCACTTCACTTATGCGTTCGTCTTCAAGTGCTGTAGTTTTGAGAATGTTGGGAATGTGTTGTAGAAATAGGCTAAGACATTCTTCGCCGAAGGGAATTTCTTGGCTCATTCTTGAAGTGAAATAAGCCCTGTGGGGATAATGTTGTCTTCGTAAATGCTTGAGAAGTGACATTCTTAATTCAAACAACAACTTGTTGCTCTTAATTGCGCTAACAGTCGGTAAAAAATGTATGGGGAATGGAATGGACCATAGTACATAAGAGATGGGCTATATGCTTGAAAATTAAGTTTGTCCCATGAGTTATCTTTGCATAAATCTATTCAACTGAGAATAATATGAATTTATGATAATGGTTGACAGCTAAATACAAGAAGCAAGAAAGTGCATAAGACTAATTAAAGTCGATTCCAATTCAATGGTTCAGCCACTACATGATTCACCCAATCTAGCCAACTCGTGTGCGTGGGCGAGCTCCGTAAACTTTAGTTACAACTCGTCAACTCGTCATATGAAGTGGGCTCTGTTGAGAGCATAGCTACATAATATGGCCAATATCTTTATATCTGACTTGCATGACTCTTCCCAGCAGTGTTCGCATGGTTACTTATCATCACGAATATAGCTGCTCCTTTAATTAGCTGTAGTGTTGACTGTATTTCTCGTTTTTTGATATCGGTTTCCATGATTTAGGAAGCGATGTGCATTTTGAGAAATGAAAACTTACAAAGTTTTTGTGAAGAGAATTGTTTTAGAATATGGCCGTATTTGGCGGGATAAATTAACTAAACTATGAGGAAATGGCTGCTGTAGAGAGAATATGGCCGTATTTGGTGGAGAAAATGCTTTTAAGGGGGAAATATCAAAAGTCTGTTGATGTCACTTGAGTCACTATCGAAAAAAAAAATTTGAAATCAATCTTTTCGAAATCTATCTATGTCAACAAAAGGGATACTATATAATGTTAAGGGCAGGACTAAACTTGGCGTGAGTTGACAAGACTACAAGGCCCCGAAAAATTTTAGGAAATGGTGATCAGAGAACAGTGCTTATCGTCTAGAAACAAAAGTGAGAAACTAGTTTTGGTTGACTGAGTTGATGACTATAGAATCAGAGCTGCCGGATGCCAGATCCCCAACTACTTCTAAGAGTTCAAAGAACATCAAACACGTATCATAATAACTCATGTTGGAAAAGTTTATGAAATATCCACAATGATTATTACAAAGGTTAGTATACTTGTCTCTGATATGATGACAGTCATTGTTTCCTTCCCCTTTAAAAGCATTTCTCCCCTTTGATATTGCGGAAATACAAGAGCAAATTACAATCCTGTCATTTCAGTCTTCCCTTCTGTAGATTTTTGTTCCTTTTTGCAGCGATTTTTGTGCATGCATGGGAAAATAGTAAATCGGTCACGGATGGGGAGGGCTAAAAGGTCTCCAGCCGAGGAAGAGGACATATTAGTCGGCTCCGGCAGCTTCCCAATAGCGTGACTATATACAAGTCATCTTCTCATGCAAGTAGTAGGAGCAGTTACGTTGTCATTTCAGAACTACACAACATTGCCTTAACTAGTTATCTCGATTTTTGAACATGGCCATGCACATTTTTTTTTACATGCATACATATATTACATACTGCGTAGATTTGTACTCTCATTATGAGTCCATAATAAAATACTTATTTATCATCATCACCACCATCATAAAGGGCGGTAGGTTCAGAGGAAAAAATCACACCTTCTTCCCCAACTCCATTGATGATGTTCTTTACCCTTTAAATAACAATTCCTCTCCTCTGAATTTCGTTTGCAAATGAGGATATTTTCGTACAACACTACAACATAAAGATGTCATTTGGCGTGTCTCCCTATTCACTGAAACCGAAATCTTAGGCAACCATAATGGTGATCTCTGCTATGTGATAGGAGAAAAGAGGAATGAAATAAAAAGGTGAAATACCTATATGAAATGAAATATAAAGGGCCCGAAAACTATAATATAATATGCCCTACAACTAACTATAATATGATAGGCCCTACAAAATATACTATAATATGTGATGGTGATTGTTGAGGTGACGTTGTTGTGCAGTTGGTGAATTTTTCCCGAGAGAACTATACTGACAAAGTCCACGAGGACAATCTTCAACTATAAAATTTGTACAAATGGGGATTTCTTTAAGTACACAGACCATATGGAAATGTATAAAATGGCAGCTATTTTGTGAGATGGTGAAACGGGTTTAGATTTGGGTACGAGAAATAACCTGCAGATTCAATATTATATTCTGTCTGTGAAAGTGCTTACAATTAGACAAGATAAGACTTATATAATCTGTTATTATATTAAAGGGGGGAACACCCGCCGATATGATATAATATCGTTATCGTACTATGCAGCTCCCTTTTTAATTGAAATGAATTACAGGGTCTCCCCTTAGCTTGTGGACCAACTTATTAACTTGTTTATTGAATTATTAAATTGCTACAAAATTGTTTATATTAGTCCATTATTATTACACATAATTTAGAGCCAAAGTGAAATGCTACTACAACGTAGAATATATCTTCGTTTTGTATAAAACTATTTATTAGAAAACAAAATCATCTTATTCTATCTCAAAATGTATGAACCAAGTATAACTTTTAGCACACAAGAAGATGGCCCAAATGAATAATATTCTGCTTTTACTTTACCACGGAAATATTTAGTATGTGGGCAATGTCTAACCCTCCCACTCTAACCTCCTCCCCGTCAAAACAACTTTGTTGACCACAATAAAACAGCATTGTTCTCTATGTGGGTTGCATCTATATCTCTTAATTTTTACTACTTTTAGCATTATGACTTTTCCTTCGTCCACTCATCCTCATACTTAGTATTAAACAAAGTACTTATATAGTTAAATAAATGGTAAGCACTCCTCACTTCTTACAATTACATTATCAAATAATAAACACTAGATTATTTAAATATGACCACTATTTTTTTTCTTCTAAATTACTAAATTCTATACTTATAATCCATGATAATAAACATAACTATATGGAGCAGCTACTGCAAATGTTATCATGTTATCAGTTCCAGTGATAGACACGTATTCAAGTTACAATATATTGTTTCAGTCTTTTTCGGATGGATTTTTAGTGGGCTCACCAGTACACTTTTTACTATGAGTCTTGAAATTGTCGTCACGTCGAAATTTGCCGTCACATTTTGTACACCGTAACGGAAAACCATGTTCACTTAAAGCATGTCTAAGAGCAGTTTTTGCGTCAGTATATATGGTCCGTTCCCTCCTTGCTGAAATAAATAAGAATGACAACAAACTTTACATACTGTGATGAAACCTTCATATAATACGATGAGGGGTAGAGGGGGAAAATATAATATGACTTACGACACATCAGACACTTGTTGTCCCGGATCGGATTTATAGCCTTGATCACATGTCGGGCAAGGGACTGTGGGCGTACTGGGAGTTCGATGTGGCTGTATTCTGCTGGCAACCATGAGCGATCCTCCACCTCGTCTTGATCTTCATCTTCCATATCCGATTCCTCATATTCGGGCTCCTTTTCGTTTAGGATTTCATCTTCATCCTGGTGCTCATTCCCCATCATGTCCACGTCTTCATCCCCATTCTGCTCTCCCACAAGACCCAAACGGTGAGAATCGCCATTTCCCTGGTGTTGACCTTCACCAAGCGCATCCATCACATCCCCAATCTCAAATAGTTCCGCTGAGCCAGCCATTGCCCTTGGCGCCTCTTCAAAGTGGTGATTATACTGGTTGGAGTAGGACTGCATGGGTGGTGGTGGCGGTGGGCCTCCCAGAGGGGGACGAATACTCACCACTGAAGAGGAATTGCTGGTCAATTCTGTCGAGTTCCCATCGGACATCCTGCTAATCTTGGGAGCTGGCAACTCTCCGCTATCAGCTACCATCGAATAAGTACTGGTACTGGTCGTTGGTAAGGGTCTCTTTAGGGAAGAAACTGGAGCAAACCTGTTTCCTGTTATGTGAGGAGCGGGCTGAATCGTGTGTTCGTTGGAACTGGTGGTAGTTTGCGGTTGCTCTTGGTAATGATAAAATGGAACTAAATTCTGACCTCCTCCATTCGGTCCATTCTGAAGTGTGACTGAATTTGAACCCAAAGAATACTGCTGCGGGATAGTCACAACGGTTTGGAGTGTGTTGTTGGGGCTAATGCTAGTTTGCTGATGATGATGATGATAAATGGGAGGGTAGTATGTGGCTACATTCTGCCCTCCTCCATTCGGTCCACTTGCAGCCGGAAGTACTGCCGAATTGGAACCCAAATAACCGCTGGTGCTGGTTGTATACTGCTGCGGGAGAGTCACAGCGTTTTGAGCCGTATTGGGAACTACACCAGTTTGCCGTTGCTCTTGGTAATGGGGTTGATAACATGGGACTCCTGTTTGACCTCCTCCATCTGGTCCACCACCTCCGCTCATCCCCGCTTTGGAGCTCAGCTGCTCTATCTGCCAGAGAAGTTTTTGTTTTCCCACCTGTAGCTCATTTATCTCCCTTGTCATGCGGCGCAGTTCCTCTTCTGACTGTTGACCTCTGGCTTGACGCTCGCCCTGTTGGAGAATCTGCGCTAGCATCTTCTCTATGCCGACAATTCTAGCGTGTAGTCCTCTTCGGAGTTGGTCATTGTCCTCTGCGTTTTGTTGTTTTAATGCCAATATTTCGTCGTGGATTTTGATAAAACAGCCCTTGACAAAGTTGTACAGTTTTCCCCACCAGCCGATATGTT
>JAQGAG010000113.1:0-25312 GCA_034696835.1 Lepidocyrtus lignorum
AATGAGAAGTTGTATTTGCACTTAAAAGTAAAAAAAATATATAAACAAAGTTGGCCACTTCGAAAGTGAGGATGTGAGATTGCAATTTCTTGTTGCGTTGGAAAGTTGGTACATCGCTTGAGTACCGGGTATCGGATATCCTTGCCAAGCAAGCCAAGTCGATGTCGTCTTACATGCGTTGTTTCTCTTTTTTGTAGGTTGCTTTCTCCTCTCCATTGGCTCGTAATCAAATGGAAAGGAATTGAATTGACTTTCCAAAAACTGGATGAAACAAAAATGACAATAATGGTAGTGGACAGAGAAAAGCCGTTCGGACAAATTTTTAGGGATTATGGACCGGAAAATCCTGACCAGTCTCTATTTTTAGGATCGTACTAGAGTAGTGGAAATGGAAGGGAGAGCTTTAAAAATGGATAAGAAATATTCCCTTCCAAGTCGTTTGTCATTGAGCATGAGTGGATATGGCCGGCTGTGTTCAATTATTGTCAAAGTGGCTTTGTGAAATTTTCCCTGTTGGGCCGTGTTCAGTCTGGAAAAGTAGCAAAAAAAATTTCCTTGTCCGGTTCAATTTTCAAAGAGTGATATGCAATCCATGTACTCGGAGAAAGCACTGGGCTAACAAATGAAGGAAAATTTCAGAAAGGGAAAAGGGACGTGAGTGAAAGTAAAAGTCAGGTCTAGCCAGAATGTAATTTCCATTGACTTGTTCAAAGACTTTCTATGAGCTGCAGTCTCAAAATATTTTTTAATGTAATAAATAGCTTTAATATTTCTGTGAAAGAAATAGGGCATAATCAAATATAATTTAGTCATCTTAACGTTAATTGATAGATTGATTCATCTAAATTTTTTCAGTTTTGATAATATCCCCTTCCAAATCTCAAGGAAGCGTTGTGGGCGTCCCAGCCCCATTTGGTGGTCGAATGTGTCTCGGACTTTGAAAGTTGAGGGGCGAGTTTGAATTCTCCTGACTGTCCATGTGCTTGAGCTCGTTGTGGTAGCAGAAGAGGACCGCCAAGTAGACGAGGTACAGGAGCACTGTGAACATGACAGGCACCGTGGTCCCGTACGGGTTCAGGAAGTCCCCTTCCGGCAGCGTTGGTTTGAGTAGGAGGTCAAAGTACATCATCGTGAACCTCTCGGTCAGAATCAGGAACAGTACGATTGCACCTCCACCAATGAGCACTGACGATTCCTGGAATAAAATTAGAGAAAAAGTTGGCGAGAGTTAGCATAGATAAGTCATGTTGTCACCAAAATATACTTTTCACTTCATTTTAACCTCCTTCCAACTCACTCATCTTAATGTCATTTAATAAGGAATGAACCTTTGGCCTGGTGTTGACAGTTTCATGTTGATTGGGAAGGAGCTTTTGCACAAAGTTATACTTTAAGATGACAAACGTAATCCTTTTAAAAAGTGAATATCATTAGGATGATGATGGGGAGGGCAGAGGAGACAAGTCAGGAAAATAAGATTATGCAGCTCTTAAAGCTGTTGAGAGAAACTAGTGCAGTGGCTCCCTAATTGCATTAGATAAAACAGCTTGGAATGATAAGATGGGAAAATGGCTACGGAGTAAATTTAATGTCAACAGATTTTATCATTTTCATATACATACATACATAGACGGGGCAAGTCAAGAGCCAACTCATGTTTTGATGCTCAAGAGCAGCAAATAAAACTAGGTTGTTCTCATTTTCAAAGAAAGATGGAGAAAATGACTTTTAAGAAAGTTAGATTACTTGTTAAAATATCAATTTTGGAATAATAAAATTACCCATTTTATAGCTTCCATCCAAAATACTAATCTCTGCTCATATGGACCTCACTATCAGCACGCGATAAATAACTCTTTTTGGTTGCTGTTTGTAAAACCGTTGGCTTACCTCATCAGCCCCTCGAAACGTCATGAATCCGGATGAGAAGAAAAAGAACAAGAAGAGGACAGACAGGAATGCCACCACCGTCCCTGAAAAAAAAAACATCCAACATTGAAAACTAATTAGTAATTAGCGAGCTCATTTAGAAAGTCCATTACTTAAGTATTCAGCTCACAAAATTTTACAATTCTTTGTCACATGTTGGAAACTTGTCATTTCAAAACAAGTCAAAGCTAGTAATTAATTAGTGCTGTTTTAAGGAAACTCAAGTTTTCCTGGCTGATTTTGATTACTAATTTATCGTAATTTATTTGTCAATACACGTGACATGTTACTCTATCTAATATTTACACACGCTTCATCTTTAGTTTGACAAGGATTTGGGAACTACTTGAAAATTTCTGTTGAAAGATCTGGAAAACCTGTTCCCTTAATTTTCCGGAGAAACAAAATCGGTAGTCATTCCCAATAATTCGAATCTCGTGTACTTTCTCCATAAATGAATAGAGAGATATTATTAAA
The DNA here is from genome assembly GCA_034696835.1 of Lepidocyrtus lignorum. Taxonomy (NCBI): domain Eukaryota; kingdom Metazoa; phylum Arthropoda; class Collembola; order Entomobryomorpha; family Entomobryidae; genus Lepidocyrtus; species Lepidocyrtus lignorum. Next base: position 2,407 of record JAQGAG010000113.1, read on the forward strand.
TGACGTCTCCCTCGATTACCGCATATTCTTCAGGATGCTGGTTCTTGTGCTAAAATTTTGGCAAATGCCGATAACCTTTGTCATATACGCAATGTAAAACCCATCCAGTTCATCAAACCCAATCATGATACATGTACATTATTCCATTTCTAGCAAAGATTGTTATATAAAGCAGTCATGATTTGTTTCTTATTATCATTTCTTTAACCAGCATGACCCATTGGGAATGATTCATTGCAATATATTACATCAAGTAAGAAGAGACAAAGTGGTTTTGAAGCAAAAAATGAATTCGGGTTGGATGATTGTGCTTGTGTTAATGGTGGTATTGTTATTCCCTCTAGAAAGTATAAGATTGCTAACAGCCCTAGCCCTAATATATATATTAGCATCTTTGAGTGAATAAAAAACTACATCAATGTTCATGAGATTATATGAATACAGATCGAAAGAAAAATCCTTTCATGAGAGCCACTTGCTTGACCAAGAAAACAAGTTTTTCATCATTATCATCATCTATGAGTAGTAGAGTCAGTAGTAAATGGTATAGTGGAAATCCTCAAGCCAATTTGTATAAAAGCTTATAACCATTCCATACCAGTATTAGTGTATTAAAACCATTCAAGATGGATAATTTTTATGTGTATTTGCATAGTGATGCTTCAAATCAATATTTTACCAATAATGCAAGAACTAATTTTAGAAATCATTTAGCCGTCCCAATTAATATTGATGCATCTAGATATGAAGTTGCGTTGTCTGAATTGACATATACTTATAACAGCCCTTATATAAAACAAGGTAGCTCATTATATACAATTAAAGAAGCAACCACCCCACCACCACCAGAAATTATATATCCCAAGTATTCGGAAATTCGTGGATCACGATTATCTCAAACTATTGAGACCATATCTACAGATATATTGGAAAAAGCCAAAGCTACATTTAGGCATGTGGAATATTTAAAAAAACAATGGGATCGAAGATATACATATACAACGAGTCGTCAAACAACACTACGGAAAGCAACCATCGACATTGAAGCGACAAAAGCAATAAACTCAACTGAACAATTAATTACAGAGTTAAGCACACTTCTTCAACCTTTAGATATTACGTTTAAGCTTTCTGCAAAGCCAGATGGGAAAAAGAAAATTGAAATTATTCAAAATGCTCCACAATTTATTGCCAATCAAAAGTTAAATTTTTCTACTAAAATAAAAACACATTTTCAAGTAGGTGAAGAGGATGCTGAAAGTTATCAAGGCAACACATATGAATTCTATTCTACAGTATTAGATGGACCAATCAATATAGCATCTGGAGAAAAGCTTTTAACCATAAGTTTTTATACAGGAGAAATACCAATTGTTTCTCAAAGAGTAGACCTCCCAGAATGGGAATTGATTGATAACGTTAGAACAAAAAAATGTATAGCCACCAAAGACATAAAAACATTGCAAGAACTGGCTATAGAACTATCACAATATCAATATATTCAAGTAGAAATAAAATATGATATCGTACATATGACAATTCATTCCCCGGTTGATATTCACGTAACTTTAGATGAACGTGTGCAGGCAATATTAGGAATAGAAGTACCCCGACGTTTGCCTGGAGGCTTTGAAATCAAACCAAAAGCAAGTCAAAGTACAGTGTTTGATTTAGGAGTGAGAAAAGTATATGTTTATACTGACATTGTAGAGAATCAACGTATTGGTGATCAGATGGCTCCTTTGTTACGATGCACGGATTATACTGGAGAAGATGGCAGGATTATCATTAAAGATTTTAACAATCCCCACTATATAAAGCTCAGCAAAGATAACATTGACAGTATTAGAATCTATTTAAAGACGGAAACAGGTGATATTGTACCATTGACGTTTGGCACAGTGCAGTGTACACTCCATTTTAGGGAAAAGAGATTTTAAAATGAATCCTGCTGATATAAATCAATTTGTTCAGCTCTACTCACCACAAGTGGGAAGAGGTATTGATGATGGATTACTGTATTACAAATCCGATTATCGAAGACAACGAGGGGCAGGGCTGGGATCTATATTTGGAGCCATAGCTAAAAAACTTATTCCTTTTGCTAAAAATGTTTTATGGCCTGCAGCAAAAAAGCATATCATCCCACATGCTACTACAGCTGCTGCTAATTTAGCTGATGACATTCTTGCAGGTAAGAATGTCAAGCAGAGTATAAAAGAGAGAGGTAAAGGAGCAATGAAAAATGTTGGAGCTTCAGCATTAAAAGGCATACGTGACGAACTACTCGGACAGTCACAAAGTGGAACGGGACGTAAACGCAAGCAAAGCAAATCACGTGCTAGGAAAAGACCATATTCAAAGAAGAGAGAAAAAGTTAAACGAAAAAAAGAAAATCCCATCTTCTAAAAATGGCTTTATCAAAAAGCTCAAGGGTGGACTATGTCAGATCTCAGACCGATTTATTTACGGAACCAGGATATGATTTGTCCATCAATTCAACAACCACCACCGAACATCATCCAATTTCAACCATTACGGAAACTTCTCCAATTGAATTTTTTATACAGGGCAACGATAATCATTATTTAGATTTGTCGAAAACTAAATTAAAACTTAGATTCAAGGTAGTAGATGCAGATGGAACAACATTAGTAGCAGAACCATTGACAGCAAAAATTAATTATGCTCCTGTTAATTATCTTCTCGCATCAGCATTTGATCGTGTAACTGTACATTTGAATGATGTTGAAGTTACGCCGAAAAGCAGCCTTTACCCATACCAAGCATACCTAGAAACTCTTTTAAGTTATGGTAGTGACTTTAAAAAAGGACAAGCAGAGGGATCTGGATTTTACAGGGTTAAAGATGAATCACGTCAATCTGATGAAGGATGGGTTGCAAGAAAAACATTATGTAATGCAAGCAAAGAATTTGAATTTATGGGAAAACCACACGGGGAAGTGTTTAATCAATCTAGATACCTAATGCCTGGAGTGGATGTGAGAATTTCTTTTTACCGCACTGCAAGTTCCTTCAACATGGAGTGCTATGGGACAGATGCAAAGGATGTAAAACTTATCATCACAGAAGCCAAAATGTTTGTACAAAAGGTGTCATTGCTCCCATCTATTCACATGGCTCATTTAAAAACATGGAAAACTACCCCTTGTGTGTATCCGGGAAAACGAGTCTCGATGAAAAGCTACAGCCTACCTGTAGGTACATATTCCCATACTAATGAAAATTTGTTAAATGGACTTATCCCAGACCGAATAATATTAGGACTAGTAGCAACAACTAATGCACAAGGTAGCTATGGAACAAATCCCTTCAATTTTGAAGATTTTGATTTAAGTGAAGTAGTCATTACTTGCAATGCTGAATCAACAACACAGCGAGTAATTACAATGGATAAAAGCAATAGCCGGGTTTTGGAAGGGTTTACTTCGTTGTTTGATGCCATGGGAATTAGTAATTGCGACAGTGGATTGGATCTAAAGGTGGCTGAGTATAGTAAGGGGAAAACTCTTTTTGGTTGGGATATTCGCAACCTTTCAGATGGATTCTCCCTACCCCGTCATGGAAATTGTAGCATCTTTTTAAAATTTAAAAACGCTTTGACAGCTTCTGTCACTGTTATAGTATATCCTGAATATCCTAGTACAATGTACATATCAAACGATAAACAAGTTTATTTTAAAGATTATACTAAAGATTATTAAATCATGAATACTAATGAGATTTTGAGCTGTTTTAAAAAAATAGCACGATGCAGACCTGGGGCACAGTATGATGTATTACCTATTGATAAATTACAAAATGTTATTATTAGAAGTTATCCCTTTTTTCTCTGTGTAAATTTAGATGAAAGCTTTAAACCTGGTAGCCATTGGGTAGGGATGTATATTGCCAGAAAAGGGAGTGAGTTGGAGTTTTTTGACTCTTATGGAATTAGTATTACTAACTATTCTTCCTATTTTAGAGAATTTATTGATAAACATGATTTTAAAATAATTGAAAACTGGAAAACCCTTCAAGGATCCGGTTCAGACACATGTGGTAATTATGTAGTATGGTATATGTATAGTAGGTTAAAGAGCTGTGCACGCTCAGTATTTTATGATAAGTTTTCAAATGATTTGGTGAAAAACGACAAATTGGCAAAAACGTTTGTTTCAAAATTATTTATTACCAATGTTATAACTTGTAAAAATTATCAAATTTGTACAATAAAAATTTAAATTTTTTTCCATTTAATTGCTGGGACCTTCTTCTTGATTCTTAATTTTGGCATTGATTCAGTTGTTTTTGGAATTGATGGTTTTGGCATTAAATACTTTTGCACAACTGCCTTTGATAGCAAATAAGATGGGATATTTGGTATTGCATTTAGCACTTGTATCATTCCATGTTGAGCACCGGCTCTAGAATCCATCAATCCTCTAATCATCATCGGGAGATTAGTTCCATGAAGAGTCATACCATCAAGAACTACTTCATAATTGTCATTATAACTTATTTTGTTGGATTTTAAAAAATTGTAGAGTTCAATCGCCTTCGAATTTCCAAGTACAGCGGGCATAGAATCAATAGAATTGGATTTATTCTCTACAATGAGTGGTCGTTCTCTTCGCTTGGCTGCTTTAATATGAACATCTCTTGCTGCATTGCCGTAGAGTAATATTTTAGCATCATCTGGTATTTTTTGACGCAAAATATTGTTTGAAATTCCTTGCGATCGTTCACCTCCATCTTCAGTTGGAATAAAAAGTCTTTTGTACAGAGCATCAGGAACCAGTTTATATCTAGATGCCATTATAAATGTTTTTGTAGGTACATTAAAGCCGCTGGTAAAACAAACTGAAGCCACCCCTCGTTTTGAATTAAATGTCTTCTTTTTACTTCAGCTTTTCCTTTTTTAGCAGTTGCAATAATGTGTTTACGATATCGACCTCTCACAAGTTTATTATTTTGACACTTGCTAAGGGGAACAACTTTTTTTGTAATATTGTACGCAATTTCTTGCAATGTTTTAATTTGAGATGGAGATGCTGTACTTAATAATTGTTGTCTCTTTCTCCGTGATGCTTTTGAGAGGGACTTCAAAAAGCCTCGATTTTCAATTAGATTGTGCACCATGATGACATGATCGGTGACAAACTTATAATGAATATTTTTTTTTAGCTCCCTCTTATTTATACCCCATCCATCATGGAGTACACATCATATGATTTTAGTGATTTAAAAAATCCTACAGCATTTACTAGTGTACACAAAATACATAAAACACTAGGAGTAGCAAAAAACAAAGTGAAAAAGGAACTTTTAACTCAAGATGCATATCGATTACATCACCCAGCACCAAGAAAATTTAGAAGAAGACGAATTTATTCACCCTATCAGGATGCCTATTGGGGCTTAGACCTTGCAGATATAAGAAAATATTCCAAATCAAACTTCAATAAGACTTTTATTTTGATTTGTATTGATTTTTTCTCACGCCAGGCATGGTTTGAACCTTTAAAAACAAAGAATACCAATGAGGTGTTAGATGCATTTAAAAAAATTTTAAATCGTAGTGGCAAAAAACCTGAACGACTAACTCACGACAGGGGAAATGAGTTCATTTCTAGTGCTTTTAAATCGTTCTGTGCTGACAATAACATTGAACAATTTTTTTCCTATTCAGCAATGAAATGTAGTATGTGCGAAAGACTGATAAAGACATTATTTGGTATGATTGCAAAGTATATGACTCATCATAATACAAAAAGATTTATTCATCGATTGTCAGATTTTGAATTTGTTTATAACAATTCTTATCACAAAAGTATAAATACATTCCCTTCTAGTGTCAATAAAGACAATTTTTTGCAAGTGTATAATGCACAATATAAAAAACTTCCAAAGCGTCAACCTCCTATATACTCAGTTGGTGATACAGTACTACGTAAAATAGATAAACCAATATTTACAAAAGGATATGCTGTAACATTTGAAAAGGATCCATATACTGTGTATAAAGTAAAATCTAGTAATCCTGCCACATACTTTATTGAGAAGGACAATGAAAAACTCAAACGAGCTTTTTACAAGCAAGAATTAATGCCATACATTCATCAACATGGAAGAGGCAAAAGAAAAAAAAACACATAACATTTAGTAATTTTACGGTAACGTTTATGTATAAACAAGTAAATGTTGAAGGTCCTTCATGGGAAATTTTTTATAGGGACAGAATACATTTTAGAGAAAAGCACAGAATGGTTTCAGCTCGCATTGAGGAAATATTATCAAAGTTTTTGTCCCGATTCAAGCTTTAACATAATCAAAATGCCAGTTCAATATCTCACTCTACCCCTTTTAAAAGAGGAATTGGCTAAAGTAGCCTACGATAGAAGTGAAAAATGTGCTGGTTTTAACATTCAACGGGTAAAAGAGCTATACCGAAGACCTCCAAAAGATGGTGTTCATTATGACTCATCAACTGGAAAACCTATTACTGTCATTTGTCATCATGGGCCTAATGGAGAAAATTGTCAACCATGGGCTGAAATGCTTTACATTCTACTTTCGGCTTATGCAAAACGAAATATCAATGCCCCTCAATGGATTTTGCTGTTCCCAACACGTGGTGGGGAGGAATATCGAGGATATCCAAAATTCGCACCATACAGTGCCGATTATCCATCTTGTCATGGATTTAAACCATCCATTTGTGAAGCATTGATTGACCATAACTATTATATGGAGGATGATCCATTACGACTGGGAAGGGAAGTAAATCCAGTGACTCTAACCATGTTTACACAGGAATGCGATCATTCTGTTTGTGATAGTACTTCACTTGTTCGTTTTGCTTTGGTTCGTGCATATGCGACAGGTCTAATGCTAGAAATGGGATTGGATATTCACGATGATGATGGTCCAGATGCTGGTAAATAAATTATTAACCAATTTAACTATATTTATGATTAGGCAGGATTTAACCTATGAATCATTTTCTTTAGATCCAATTTGTATTTTGAGATCAAATGGGTGGTTATGTACGTATTACGCCAAAGCTATGGATTGTTCATACAAGCAAGTGATACTGAATGAAAATTTCCATCCGAGAAAGATTTTTGGACATGTCAGAGATGGTCTTCTTTGGGAACCATCAACATTGATTGTTGCTCCATCATCGTTACTACCATCCTTAGAACGACATGACGTTTTGGATCAAACTCCATCATCATCATCGTCATCAGCAACACAAGATATTGATGTCAATTTCCCTGTTTCAAACATACGAGTATCTGTTACAAAGTATCACAATGTGCCAATGATTCATATGCGTCGTAAGGTGAAGGATGCTAATGGACGAGATAAAAGTCTCTATTGTAGCTTTTCAGCCAGACGTGATATGGGACGCTTCTTATTTGGTCTTGGCTCTCAATTGTCTCGCAACGCTCCAGAAGAAGTAGAACGTTATCAAACGTTATTGGGTTTATGTCGACGTAATTTTACAAATGGAATATGGTCAGGACCATCTAATGACACTCCAGCAACTGTAGTAGAAGCATCAGCTCAAGCTGCTGCATCTGCGAATGTGAACCGTCGATCATCGAGGCTAAGAGGATTGGAGCTATAAAGCAATCAGTTAACTATGGAAGACGAACGATTAAGCACAACTTACTCTATTCGGGATGAGCTATCTATGCTTGGTTTATTTGTATTATTATTTTTAGTTTTAATGACAATTTTAGTTTTTGAAATAACTGCAAAAATAGAGTTGAGCTGTGCGTTAGCCCAGTTAAATAACTCGACAAAATTGTTAATTTAAATTTTTTTATTCATGCATAATAAATATTCATTTTTTAACATAAACAATCATATCCTCAGGGAAAAATGAATTTCTTATTCTCATACGGTCATTTCTATTTTGATCATAATCAATAACAAGATAGGAATAAGGTTTGCCTGACATATCTTTAGCAGCTGCATCTAGGGCTGGATCATTTTTCCCATTATTCATCTGTCGTCCTAAAACTTGAAAATTTGAATTTTCTCGTGGATTGTTAAGAATTGTAATATATTTACACTGTAGGGATATCGTACGTTGTCCATTGGCAAACATGTTTTGAGTTAAATAAATACAGCTAACATTTTGGTGATGACTTCCACGAAGGAATACGGCTTGCATTTCTTCATTTTTACATAAATGCATCATATCATCGAGTATTAATATTTCATGATTAACAGGATTTACATTTTCGTAGCCTTCGGGAAAACCATAATGAAATTCTATATTAGGGACTGTAGCTTTTAGTTCTTTTTCAAGTTCTGGCTGCTTTTCAGTATAACACCACAGGATTCTGGAAACGGGCTTGTCAAATATTTCATCACATCTTTGAAGTAACCTTTTTGTAAGCTGGGTTTTTCCTGTACCTGTAGCTCCACTCACCATCAAACATGCTGGAGTTTTAATTTGATAATTAAAATCCATCTTGGAGGTCATCCATCAACTGAAAGGGATTAAGGTTTCGATCCATCCTTAAATAGTTATCCATGGTACTTTCCAAATCATTTTCATATCATCCCAACTTATATAACCCAGGCCACAGTACAGTTGTAAAAACCAAGGCACTATGACTTGGGTTATATAGGCAGAGATGCCAGTAGAAAAGGAAAGTAGAGATGCTAAATAAAAAATACTGATTATTTGTTATATTAAAGTTTTATTTTTAAAGGTTGATAGGTTTTACAGACTGGCATTTGTTAATAAGCTGATTAGTTAACTACATATTCTGCGGGTTAGTCTTGTTAAGGTGTTAAAAAGATTTTTTGTTAGAAGAATGAAAAATCGCCTCTATATTGTTGTTGAGGTTAGCACCAAAAGTCATCATTGTCGTGAACCATAGTGTGCATTAAAGGAGTGTCAAAGGTAGGCATGTCTTCAGCTTCATCATCGCTAAAGACTGCGTCACCAGCTCGAGGTTCAAACACCAAATGATTACTTTGAACTAAAGGTGGTGGGGTTAAACATTCAAGAAATGGCTCTGGTGTTGAACATATTGGTAGTGCTGTAGAACACGATGCGACTGGTGATGATAACATTATTGTATCTCTTTGATCTTCTTGGGAGGAGTCTTCATCATCATTGGAGGATACTGCTTCATCATCTTCATTGGAGGATAATTCCTCATTATCTTCATGCAATAGCTGATTCGGATGTTTTGCTGCCTTCACAGGTTTCATCCTATTCTGATCATGTGTTAACTCCTTATACCCAAATGGATAACTGTCGATTTCATTGAGAATATATCTTTTCATGTCAAAACCTGATAGTCCTTTCTTTAGATCAATCATGGTGTAGATGTTGTGCATATATTTTCTAATGCATGTGCTCTGCAGCTCTCGTTGAACTGGGGTTGTTAATGCTTCTAAATATGATTCGATGTTAAGTTCCTTAAGTGTTGTCTTCGGTATTCCTTTACATTTCATGATGATTTTTTCAGCATTTGAGGTGATTGTTTTTGATGCATCAAGTTCTGGTTTAATGAGTACAAAGTAATAACATTTTGGTCTAAGAAAAACCATTTCAACCATCAACATGTTTGCATTTTCATCTTTCATCGCTCCTGGTTTACGAGCATTTAAATCACGATAAAATTTTTTCCAAAGCTCGCTATTTTTATCGTACACGGACATGTCAAAGCGCACGTGATCTTCCAATATGTCTTCATACACATTGTCACAATAAATTTGACAATACACAGAATCAGTATCTGAAGCAATTACGTAATATCCTTGAACTCCATTTTTATCCCACTTATTCATTGCATATTTGTAATTCCAATCGTATAAAATACGCTTAGCCTCATCAAGAACAGTTACTCCTAGATAGAGAGGTTTATCAAGCTTGACTGATATTTTTTTCATTCTCAAAATAACTAGATCGTTTCCATCATCAGTGTCGATAAAATGAATTCCTGATACAGTGGCTTTTTTGGAATATCGACGAGCTTGTTGTTTGCTACGAATTAAAATGAATGCACATCGATCACGAACAGACTCCACGCTTTTCCCGTAGAGGCTGAAAATCAAATAAAAAAGACATAATTAATTATTGTATAGTATTGGTGTAGTTTGTAGTATTTATCTGTATGGAATATTACCTATTTGCAGCTAATTTCCACATGTCTTGTTCAAATTCATTTTTTGCTTCTGTGGCTTTTTTTCGATTTTTCGATAGAATATCAATATAATCTTTAAATACAGTAGTTTGCTTATATTTGATGGCTTTGTGGACAGTTTTTATCTGAATTCCAAGTTCATCATATAGTTTTAAAACACGATAATGAGCGACGTAATTTTTACGTTCGTATAGATCTGTCATCAATCGAGGGGCTGCTAAGCATGCTTTACTCAACTCGAGCTCTTCAGTAAAGTGTTGTTGATATTTTGAAATCTCTTGAGGTTGGACTGGTCGCTTATATGGCACAGGAGTGAGGCCAATAAACTTGTCGTGAAGATGTTCAGGAAAAACAAGATCGCATTCTAATGTATATCCCTCATCTCCTTCATCTTTTAAATCTTGCAAGAACTTTGATATGTTGGAATTAATTTCTTGTAATTTCTGATCCGATACCCACTGAAACTCACTAGTAGGAAGGTGCGTTGATAAACATTTTCCATAAAGATTCACCAAATCAAACGCCATAAGGTATGAGGTGAGTTTTTTATCATCATAATTAGGCATATAGGGATTATTGGCTCGTGCACATCTAATCTGTCCACCAACTGCAACTCCACCACGCTTAGCCCGCTCTAGCCATGCATGCATCGTTGGATCTTTGATAAACTCTAGCTTTGCTTTTGTAACTTTTAACGCACAATTCCAAGTAGCATGAGGAAGGCTAAAAAAATGAGCAATATCCACATCAAATTGATTTTGAAAAACCTTGCGTAGATTATTCATACAATCCAAAAGGAGAGTACAGTCTTGTTCGTTGTAAATTCTGGTGTATTCTCTCATGTTTTGAACTCCAATTTCATTCCATACTTGTTGTGCTAGCGCATATTCTTCAGATGAACATGGAGTTTTGGTTAGGTCATTGTAAAATGATTCAATTGGCGGTAACTGAGTTTCATTATAACGTTGTGTTGTTCATATGTTGATATGGATATATGCCTTTCCCAAGCATTAATTCTACCTTGCTGACATCGTTTCCAAAGCGATTCATAAAGTGTTGTCGAGTGATTTTGAAATCTGAAGCTTTATTCATTGTGCTGACTACATTTTGTAGAGATCCAGGAAAAAAATTCATTGAATCCAAAAATTTTAAATAAGGTCCAACTTCAATGTAGAAAATCTTTTCAAGTGAACTCCCGATTATGTTGACTCTGATGCGAGGATCCAATGCGGCACATCCTTTTAAAATAAAGCTTGAATCATACCCACGTAAGTTGTGTACAAAAACGACAAGTTTGGTCCTCAGCGAAGCGCGTAAATTACAATCAATATGAGCCCAAAATTTGAAGCGGTAGTCATCATAATGAATATGATGACGACATTGTGAGCCTAAAGCAATGGGTTCATGACAAAATCCACATGGTTGGTTTGGAAAAAATGGTGGAGCACCACTACACATTTTTTGTTGATGGAGATTTGCAAAGTCATTCATCCTTCTCACACGATTAGCTAACTGTTGAGCTTGAAACAGTAACTCTGTTATCATTTTATGTCCAACATTTTCCGTATCATTAGTAGCCACATATGATTTGAATAAATTCTGTACTGGTTCTTGATTCTTTTTGCTTTTTTTGTTAATCCATCCTTTTGTAATCCGTTCCTTGTGATTACAAATTCCCCATGAGTAAGCTGTTGCAACATGCTTGTGTGTTTTTGTTGATCTTCGTTTTCTTTTATTTGTTGGAATTAATACTGATTCAAAATCAGCTGCTCCAAGAAACATTTGCGGCTGAGTTTTTTCATATCCAGTAAATGTTAGGTAGTTTTCTTTGGGAAATGTAGTTCTTTGCAATCCTAAGGCGGAGCATGAGTCAATGTGTGTTTGTGCTAGTTTGTCGAACCCTTGAAGACAATACCGGCAAATCAATTTGGTTTTGGAATTTGGATGACGAAGTAATCCCAATAAATTTGTAATTAATAAATAATGAGACTTATCACCATCATTAATTAACAAAATGTCAATTATTTTTTCTCGTTTCTCTCGACAGATTTTCACAGGATATATTGCTTCTCGCATTTCATAATATGCTTCTACTTGTTCTTCGTTAGTCAGTTGACTATACATTGTTTTGATTGATCCTTCTTCAAACTCAACCTCTTCATCAGCAAAATTAATAGCATCAATGTTTAGTCTGTTTTCATCAAAACAGAAAATGTTAAGTCCAATCCCTGTGTTTTGTTTCTCAAACTTGGCTGCTTGATTTACGCTAAATGGAAATGTAATGCCGTCCATGTTAATTGCTTCTTTCACACGATCATATCTTTCTTCGTAGAACGTAGGTTTTCGAAGTAATGCATGTCTATGTTTCTTTGGTGTTTCATGTTTCCACAATGCAGCCATAATTGTATGAAGAAAACATTGATTTTTTTCCTGTTTGTATATGCGATGTTTTTTCCTACGTTGTTCATCAATAATTTTTTTTACTGCTGGGACACTGATGAAGTTTTCATGTTTCCAAAGAAGGCAAAGTGGAAGCTTTATATTTCCTCCAGCTGCCAAGGGATTATATTCTTGAATGATTATGTCAAATTGAGATATAAAATCCAGAATCCAGTTTGATCGATGTTGTAAAAATTCTTCAACGTGTACTGCAAAGTTGTCACGGGCAGTACGGAAGGCAAATGAACCATAGTTCTCATTCTCGACAATAAAGTTGAATGATCTCATGTGATTGAAATGATGTTTAATTTCACCTTTCTCCTCTTTCCAATAATGGGCTTTAATATGAAACTGGACCCGAAATGCTGTTTTTGCTTTCAAAGTTTGTCGTATGACATCACGATATTGTTGTCTAAGTGCTTGAAAAAGGGCATTGATGTCTGATACATTTTCTCGTCTTAAATCTACTTCAAACAGGCAATATGCGTTGTTAAATGCTGTTCGCACAAGTCGAAGTCGTGTAGGATTTTGAATTGGGGGTTGATGCTCTCCTCTACCACCTACTTGGAGCCAATGAACTGTAATCAAGTGTGCAATTAACAAATCCCGATTTTCAAATCCTGTTTGACAGAATGAACATAGATTGGCCTTTAGATGAAGCAAAAAGTTTCGATGCTCAAGTAGATCTTCATTAAAACATTGTGGGAGGTCCGGATCTAAAAATGGTTAATGGGAAAATGTAGTAACTTGATCAATTAAAACATAATTTTTAGCTGTAATATTCTAGTTATAGTTGTAGGGGAATATTTACTTAATAGTCGTCTGTTTAAAAATGATTGGTCAATTTCTCTAGATGGTCCTGGTTGTGGTTCATTAGACGGTCCTGGTCTTGGTTCAGATGATGTATTAATCCTTTTAGATTGGGGAGATAAATCATCATCATCAATCAATAGTTCATCCAAATTTCGTTTTTTTGCCGCTTCGTTAATGATATGAAGAATTTCTTCATCATGCTCATCATATCCAGTCATCTCATCATCCAAATCATAATCGGTCAAATTTTCGTTAAAAGGAGCGAATGCTTCATTCTGTTGATGACCTAAAAATTATAGGGATTTTGTATATAACTTACACTACTACTGAGTTTCAAGGCCATGCAATTGAATGTGGTGATAGAATAACGATTTCCAGATTTTTTTATCATAGGCTTTAACTATATACAACAAAATTCATGTAACTTACGGTCGAACTCCTGTAAAAAATCATGATCAATGGATGGATTTGCCGTTCCCTCTTGCAGTATTTCACCAAATAATGATGATGATGATGCTAAAATATATTATGATAGCTTAACGTAGGAAGCTCCTTATATGTTATACTACTAATATGAATGTAAATTCATCTTACCTGGGATGACATTATCCAACAATCCGTCATTATTTGTTTCTTCATGCAGATTTGCATCTACATGTAAAGGTATAGGTGGCATTAGTCCTGGTTCCACATCCTCGTTTTCGTTACCTTCATGAATGCGCATATGAATATCATATTTTCGATAATCAAAACGCTCATGGCAAACTTGACACTCAAACACCTTCATATTTAATCAGTAACTTTTCCAACGTAACTGATAAACAAACTTCTACACACGCTCAATGCACTTAAACACAAATTGTTGCTTAAAATGCACAGTAACTGAAACTATGTATGAACTTTTTCTGAAAAAAACTGAGCAGAATACAATGCTGAGCTTCGTAAGAATGAAAGTCAACTGAAAGAGTTTCGAATGTGTTCAGTCATTTGAATCTTGCATGCGGAATATTTTTATGAATATAAGTATGAATAATTTTTGCTGGACAAGTCATTCAACCTTTTCATGAGTTGAAGATTTTCTTAAAAGTTGTTGAAGATTTTTTTATGACATTGATTCATGATCATGTATTTTTTAGATTTGACTTGAATATGTTTTTGTGTAAATGTTGGAGTTTTATGTACTATAGTTTTTTGTTGGTGGTTGGCGAAGAACATATTTTTATGAACTTGGAGATTTCATGCATATGGTTTAAGCTAAAGCGAATCATGATGAAAATTATTTTTTCCACTGACGATGAGTCCACATGAGATTTCATGAATTTTTTTGCAAGGATATTGTACTTATCGGAGGGATTGCGTAAAGCTTCATGACTTATTTTGTACTTGACTAAAGTTTCATATTTACTTTTTACCCGACTGAATATGGTATGATGGAAAGTGAGTTTTTGTACTCAAGTTCATGATAATGATATATGGATTTAAGCTTATAAACAAGTTTTAATGCATGGATGTAGGTAAGTAATTTGCTATGATGATGAGTTCATGTTCATCTATGACTTTATTTTCATATTCATGACTTGTAATCATCATTGAAGCGATATGACTTTTAAGCTTGCATGGCTTTTCGCAATTTGCAATGTGATGATGAGCAATAGATTTTTATGCGAAATAACAATGAGCAAGTTTCTGGATGAGGTTGTTGAGCTGGACGGGCTTTTTACATTGCGTATATGACAAAGGTTATCGGCATTTGCCAAAATTTTAGCACAAGGACCAGCATCTTGAAGAATATGCGGTAATCGAGGGAGTCGTCATTTAATAATATCTCTCTATGAATGTTTTCGGCCACCTAGTTCAAGTTACTTTGTCGATTACACCGAACCTTCTAACACACCGGTCGTTTTTCTATCGAGTTTTTTTTTCATCGAGTGAGTTTTTGTAAAGCAGTTCTGGTTTCCCTTTCTAGTATTCCCAGTACATATTGTGTTTACTCTCCGTTTGATTTGCTCTCAGCGTCAGAGCGCATTCCACAGTTCCTTTCTTCCTGGAATGGATTGCTCCAAAAAAGGATCCATTTTTGTGTTGGAATTGGAAAGGGTAAAATTTTAGCTTGCTCCTCTGTCCATATCTTATTGTTAGCCATGCATTGCTCAATTTATAAAAGGGAAGGCGTGAAACCAACAGATAGATTTGCACACTCGTGCAAGCTTGTATAATACCGAGTTTCCCTACATTTCCTCCCTTTTTTTATTCAGGGTATTCCAGACGGATAGAGAAAGGTGAGGGGAAAGCATAACTCACCATAGCGTATTACATCCATTCTCATAAATAAATAGAGAGAAGGTGGCAACAGCAGCTGCCACCACGCCGATTTCTGTAGCTCATCTATTATCCAACACTTGGCTTGGTTATCTCAACCAACCTTGTTGCAATCTCCCTCTACTACCTCCCTTTTCTTTTCACAAAGAAAAACGAAAAAAGAAGGGACTTCGTAATCCATAAAATGTATTGGAATGGATTGAAAGGAAATTGAAAAGGTTTTTTAAAGTTGGGAAGATTAACGATGAATGAGTGAAAGTGAGACTTCTATTCATCTTATGACAACATGTAGTTCGTTTTTCCCACTACGCTAGTTTTAAAATATTTGGCTAGGTAGTTGATACGGTTGTAAATTTTTTGAAATGTTAAGAAATAATTTGTACTTACGATCGCCAAAGGAGGAGAAGGCAAGTGGAAGGTCGCTGACCATATAGCTTATAGAAAAGTACTGAAAATTATAAAAAGAAAATATTTTTTCAAGATTAGATTATGCGTTAAATGCTATGCAGGAAAACAATACGTGTATTAAAAAATATGCCATAAACAGTTCAAAAAGGAAAGTGGTGAAGGGAAATCGGAGGATTAGCAATATTCTCTTGAAAATTTTGCTTTTTAGGAATTTACGGGATCTTCTATTACGCTGGCGTACGTTACGTGTGCTTTCACCAACCCAAAATGTTTCAGTTGGGATTTTTAAAGTAAAAGAGCACAATTACTTGGAAGTAAGTTTAGGTGCAATCCACCTACCTATGGTCAAATTGGCACATTTTACTTGGATGACCATTTGACAGAGGAAATGTTTAAGCGGAAAAGGTTGCAAATTCGTTTTTCCTGGAATATGCTTTCGTCCTTTCTTCAAGAGAAAGTATCTATTTTCTCCTAACACTTCATTGCACATTCAACATTTCTCCCGGGAGAAGAGAGAGCAGTTAAAAGGTAAAGGTGAGGAGAAAGTAACATCTCAGAATTTCCCCCAAACAAGTGCGCTATTTCCAGCAACGCTACGGAATGAATGTAAATAGGCTGTTCTTGGAAGTAGGGGAGTGGGAAAATCGGGCAAAGGGGCTCTAGTTCTGGGCAACTTTTTCCAGAGTTGAAAGTCAAGTCAAGCAAGAACGAGGGAAGTGTCGAGAATGATGAAATACGACCGTGGGTAAGTTTTTGCTCTGGGGAACTCCACTTGACGACATGACCAAAGAAAAAGATGGTCCCGTCTCCACACGCTTGGCTCCGGAGAGGAGTTCCCTTTCCTCCAAAAGTGTTTTGCTCTGGGAAAACCTCAAAGTGGAAGAAATAACAGTGAAGAGACATGGACCTTAAATATGAATGGCGATGTTCCCCACTTTAAACGAGAACGAAGCATTTCATGGGCAATTGAAAACTTGAGATCTTTATAACCCGCATTTTTCCCGGACTTGCATTATAATCTCATACTCATAAAATTAAGATCTTCCAGGAAAATGTGAAGTGAAGGTATGAAATTAGGAAATTCCCATTTAATTGAAATTTTGAGATGAGGAGAAGATATCAGTATCAGAGCAAATATTTGAATTGTGATGTCCTTGTCTTGTTGGCAATTTTTTAATGAAATACTTTTGTCCTTTGCAAATAAAGCAACATTTTGTAATAACTTCTCGTATGAAACAAGCTGTTTCTTAGAATTTGAGGTTGTGTTTGGGATGAAATTCATATTTTCTGTAATAATGGAAATATTTGGGGAAGCCAAGCGGAACTTTTCATATTTTGATTTCGTATTTGGGCCTAAAGTTACATCTCTTCCGTTCAGTGGCACCCGACCGTTTTCCCATTTGATTTGAAATTTGTTAAAAAGGATCCCCTTCTCTCATTCCCATTTTTAATATGTTTGCCAAAGGATTTTCCATTAAATCTCACCCGTAATTACGACGCATCCGATCTAAATTCATGGCTTGGGTGACTTTCATTTCCCAGCTAATAACCTTTCCTTTCCTCCCCGTTACAAGCATTTCTGCTCGGGCTAACCTTCCGCGAATATTATTATTCATTTTAAAATGGGGGAGAGGAGAACGGTTGAGCGGACGCTCCTGCAACGTCTGTTCCGACTCAACCCAACAGATATTTTTTTAACGAGAATGAACTGAATGAAGTCGCGTTTTCGGATGGACGGAGAGTTGTAATTGAAGTCATTTCAGAAAACTGCTGAACGTATCCATTCATCAACAACTCAGGCGCAAAATTACAAACAAAACTTGCTTGTTGGAAACTCAACGAAACCTTTTAAGACTCAAAGGGAAAGGAGAGAAGGAGAGACTTTTGCAATTTTTATTTATGAAAGCGGTTTCCACATAAATACAACATCACAAGATGCATTTTATTATGTACCAAGGAAAGAGCCGGATGTCAGGCTAAATCAATTTCCAATTTTGGTTTTGAGAAGGGGAAAAAATGGAAAAAGTTTTGTCCTTCTTTTGTCACTAAATA
The DNA here is from genome assembly GCA_034696835.1 of Lepidocyrtus lignorum. Lineage (NCBI taxonomy): Eukaryota > Metazoa > Arthropoda > Collembola > Entomobryomorpha > Entomobryidae > Lepidocyrtus > Lepidocyrtus lignorum. The sequence continues at coordinate 20,619 of JAQGAG010000113.1, forward strand.
CGTGAAATTCCCTTTGTGTTCCTAATATAACTAAAGCTGATTTTATTATTTTTTGTAATATTCTGCAGGAAACCACAATCCGCAGTCTGTCTTCCATCAATATTTTTTGATAGAATAAAAATGCACCATATTGTCATTGACGGTGAAAGTTGTCAGTTTGAGTGAGATTGAGGAGAATGTCACCGACCTGGGTGCCTAGCCCGCATCAATCATTCCACCTTTCCATTCAATATTTACATGTTTTCCATAATTGCACTCCGGGCTTCCAAAAAATCACGCGCTGTTCTCAAATTCAACGCAAGTTGAAAACTCGGCACACAATTTGCGAGAATACGGTCTATCCCTTTTCCTTTGACGTTTTCTGCCCTTTCAAAATAACCTAGAAATGCATTTTCCCATAAAAATTTCAAATCCTGCTACGCCGACATAAAAAGTTGATGGACAGGAAAATGGTGTCCTCCTTTTCCCCGGTTGGTTCTCACTCCCACATCCTCCCATTTCCCCCACTCGATTGAAAAGGGTTTATCTGTAAAAATCTGTTTGGAAATGACATGCCTCCCCAGACAAAAAAATGAGTGTATTTTTAAAAGGAAGATGATACATAAATTGAGTTTAGTGGTCCCATTTTCCCCACTTGTTATTCCATGGCCCCCTTGCAGTGTTTGTTCATCCCAGTAGGAAACTCTCACAGTCAGTCACTTTCTCTTTTTTCAGCTTCACGGTTCAGCTCCCACTCATGGAGTAAGTAGGAATGCACACATATCCATCATGCTCGCGGTTTGCATGAGAAGCTCACCCGTTGCTTGCCTTTCAGCCATTTCCAGCCCTGTCCATTTGAGACGAAGGATAAAAATGCAATTTTCTTTTTGCAGGACAGTGACGGGTAAAAACAACGCTCATATCTTTCCCAAACAGTGTTACATAATATTCCATTATGACATGTCAGTGGTTAAAAATGTGGGATTACTTTTACCAAGATTGTATCATCATTTTCTAAAAAATATCCCTATCATCTTCATCCTTCCCAACATCATTCTGGTGGAAACTGGGGCTTTCAGCTTTCCCGATCCGTGATCCGAAGGACAAATGCGCAAACAAACTTTTGCTTCCACGATTTTCCCCAGATGATAGTGGGGGAGGACATTTTCCATGATAAGTTTGGTGATGAAGTGGAACAGCTATTTTGGCAAGTGTTATCAAATGAGTAATCTGTGCTTGAATTTTCATGCAAAATGATTAAGAGTTGGGAAGTTTCCTCATTGTGGGAAATATTTGAGCATTCTCTCTTTCGTCCAGTTGTCAAAACTTGATTGATAATGTTTGGTTATCGGTTGATTTAGGATTGGGGTTGGAAGTCATTAAATTGCGATTTGAAAATATGTATACGTACATGGGTACTAATGAATGCTAATGTTTTGCCAGTAAAAGTGAAGAGCTTATCTAAACCTATGGGTAAATTGAGTAATAAAAGTTGAATGCTTCCCCTGTCTGCGTCTGCCTGCCAAGCTTTCGTAAATAGCACAAGTCAGAAGTTGGGAATGCGGTGGGGGATTGTCAATTTGGCCAATTTATTTCTGATTTATTTCTGAATAAGTTACGCATTGTCAGCTTTCCAGCATTTTCAAAACTCATCCATTTTTACTGGCAAAATGAATTCTCCACGATAGCCCTTAATCCTCTTCACCTACGTAGGTTTGTATGTGAACCCAAGTCTATAAAAGTAGATTGCAATTTTGAGATGTTGTCGAAAATCTGGGAAAAGTCCGAATGGCCTTTGATGTTTTGGGGTGGGAGGATCTACTCAACAGTCGGAATCATCAAGCTTACGATTAGCGCTTACTCTATTTGCTTTCTCTTTACGGACGAGTTAGCAGATCAGATCCCTCGTATCCTGCAAACCATCCCGTGCGTGTTCCCAAGTTCATAAAGCTCAAGTCGAGCCCTTCTTGTTTATGACGGCCATTTTAACTCCTGGCTCCCTATCTACAAGCCAAACATTCACGTAGCATTTGCCGTTATTAACACGATCCGCTCGTTGATCCTTCATCCATGCGCTCAACGACCTCCCAGATGCAAGCCAAGCACGTTAAAAAAGCTTAGATCAAAGCCATGAAACTAATAGTAAATTGAAACTTGGTCAGAGTTTCAGTTTCATTTGTGCTTTCTCTTTTATAGCTACAAATCCAGGAGAAAGTTTATATTTCCAAGTAGGTAGGTGTAATGGCATATGTATTGGAAGGCAATCGTCCGTATCCAGCGTATTAAAAAGGGATTCAACTTGGGATTCGTCTTAACCAGAGTGGAATCCTCCACAATATTAAGTGTGCCTGGGATGCCAGATAGGATGCGCGGAGCATACGTTGTCCTTCCACATTTTTGAGAAAGCTGCTCATTCCAAGAATGGCAAGTCGCAAATGCCCGAAATGAGTAAACTGGCCAAAACCGCAAACTGTATTTGTTTTATTGGGTCAACAGACACACGTCCGTCGGGCCGACATTATTCGGGGAATAGCTCTACTTATTACAGAACTGTAGAATTAATGAGGAATTCCACCTCTCCATAATTCATACTCTTGGGCCCCCGCGCTTTCCTTATCCTCGCAGCTCGCGTTTGTGTTGGCTCAAACGTGATCCCCAAAAGTGAAAACAAACAGGGGAAATGGTAACCAAACCACATTCATCCAAGCACACATTGCAACAGACAGATATCGGTTGGGTTTGGGTCCGTGCAACTATGTATTATTTATGAGGGAGATTGAAAGCGGTTCCATATATCCTCTGAACTTCCCCATGCAAAAATCCATTTTGTGAAAGTTGAGCAGATACAGTTCAGAAATATAAACAGTGCTTGGATCATCCTTAAAGCTTGATCGGGAGCCAGATTAATATTCATTCATCGGAAGGGCAGCCTTGCTGGATATGTGAATGGGAATGAAAACATGGTCATTTAAACATCACACACGAGCACTTACAGTTAGGTAAGCTCATAATATAATGTAAAAATTCACATTCACAGAACAAGTAGCATCTTGCCAAAAAATCTCAAAAATTGCCATAATAGTAGACAATCCTTTCTAGGGAAAGTGAAAATGGTTGATTTGGGAATTCCATGATTACTTTCCCACCCCATTTCTTATCCATGGCAAGCTTCTCATTTTCATCAAATTAAGAGGATTACCCGCTACCCCACAGTTGTATTGCCAAATTCCAAAACGAAGTATTTTTTTTGGAAACATTGTTTTTTTTCTGTTTTCTCTCTTCAATGCTATTTTTTATTACGCTTGAATTGTCGAGAAACGTGGGCTTTTTGCGTCAATAAATCCTCCCCAAAATTACTAATAAAGTGGTTTTTATAGCTTCTCCTACGACAATAATAACAGAACAAAGTTAAAATTGGGGAGTGCGGGGAAATGGAAAATGGAAGAAGACAAGTTTCCTCCAGCAGCTCATCTCACGGTCCATTAAAAGTCATGTAAAATTCAATCGTTATTCCTCTCCCAAACTAAAGCTAACACTCTCTCCTATTTTGTTTCAGTAATGTAAGTAAGAGGATGTTTTAGTGAAGGAAATCGGAAATCTGCGGAAGTAGCCATTTAATCGTTTTCTCAAAATCCCTCTGTAAAAAAATGAACCCCTTTCCATTTTCGATTTAGTCGCAGTCCCGCAGTCTATTTTCCAACTGGAATGTACATTTTTATACAAATGAGATATGCAATGAATCGATACTGATCCACATCTTTCCAAATGGCTTCCCAAAATTGACTTCCAACCTAGGTACATTGAAATTTGGAATCCGGAGGGATCCATCCGAATAATTGAAAGTAAATTTCTCAATTCCCGGTGAAAATTAAAACTTCCCGGGAGAGCGAGCTTTCTCCTGGACATGCAATAAGACAGAATCTTCGAATTTGCTTTCATGTCCATTGAAAAATGAAACGAAAAATGAAATGAAAAAAGGAAAGTGGACGATACCCACAGCCAATATTATGAATGGGAAAATGGGAAGTCGAAAGAAATAAAAAAATGTGTTGCAAAAACAGACACTAAAATAGATAAAGATGCTATGCCAGTCCCATTTCGTTTCAGATCGCAACCATGCTCATTCGTGCTCCCTAATCCCTATCCCTACTCGCATAGGTTAGCATGGAGGGATTAATGGAGTATTCGGTAGGAGAACTTTAGAAATAGCTCAACTTAATTAAACCCGTTAATTTAAGTGGAAAACATATAGATCAGAGAGGAAGCTGCTTACCATTGTCAATTTTGTGCTACATTCCTCTGCCCAGAAATTACTAGACAGCGAAATACTCGTAAATAAAAGTTTTGACCGAGGTAATATATGGCGAGGTTCGATAATGTGTATATGATGTGAGAGTTTTCGGACGGATGTCTCCAACAAACAATCACAAAGTTTAAGTTCCCAGTTTGGAACAATCCCTTGTTTCCTTTCTGTTTCTTTTCGAGATAATCTCAGGCTTTGTGAGAAAACAACAAATCTGGACAAAATGAGAAACCCGAACAGAATTGTTATTTGAAATTTGGCAAAAGTTGAATTAAAATATGAGGAAGATTTTTCTTATTTCGACATGAATGACGTGTGTGTTATATGGCGTGAGAGTGAAAGACGCCATCCCTCTCATTCATTCTCATCAACATTGCCAAGATACACAAACGGGTGCACTTAAATGGGAATT
>JAQGAG010000114.1:0-25160 GCA_034696835.1 Lepidocyrtus lignorum
AATAATTTGCATGACAATGCAAGAGCAGACTTTACTTATACTGAGGTGGAAGGAGGCTCCACTTTTTATGTATTATAATGTTTTATGTCCTTTACTTTTTTAGACTAGAACAGTGATAACAATAATACTGATTAAAATTCGAAACTGGTAATGATCAATTAACAAATTGCATCTTCTTATAGAGCTCAAGAAGTGCAATGCTCACGTATAAAATTTTCACTAATCAGTTCGCTAATTCACTTAAAAACTTCAATTCAACTTGAATATATCGTGGAGGTATTAAAATTACGATGTTCTCCTTCCTCACTCAGCTCTGCCATGGACGTGGTCTAATTCAAATCGGCCATCCAGGCTCATTTCATCAAAGGTCAAAGCACATAACCTTGTCAGATTTCCAAAGGATGAAGTGTGTTCACCCAAAATTCGGATTACATCTGTCTGTATTCCTGGAGCGCACTGGAAGCGGTGAAGCCATCTTCTTAATGTGCTTGGGGCTGGTAAGGGTAACTGCCAAATCTCTCTTACAGTTTCATAAGCTTTGAGGCTGACACTGCGAAGGGATAACGCTTTGACGATATCAGCTGTGCTCCAGTTGACACGAAGTTGTCCTTTTAGTTTATTAACTTGGGCTGCTGAAAAAGTTTTGGTAGGCTTCCCTGGGCGCCATCGTGTCAAAGAAATAGTTTTTTTCTTCATCCGAACTTGTTTTTGTAGATTCGCAATGGTAAACTTCATATTTGATATTTGCCTCTTCAGGCGTGCATTTTCTATAAATTAACAATACGTGTGTATTAAAAACAATGTAGTAAAAATAATAGTATAAGGCTTAAATGTTTAAAATATCGAAATATTAAAATAAATATTGGAAAGGTACCTTTTAACATTTTGGGTTTTAATGTTTGAACTTGACAGGACGCATGAGATTGGGTAAGGGAATAATTTATAATTGTCCCATTTGGCCCTGTTAAGTATTCAGGTGGTTCTCCTATGAATAATTAAACCATAATGAACATTTAACAATGTTGAAAATTAAATATTACTATAATGCTATGAGATAATTTCTTGTTTGCTTGAGTTTTTATTTAAGTTAAGTGTGTACCTGTTAGTACACTGTCAATCAGAGAGATAACTTCCTTCCGATTAGTTCGCCTCTTAATCCGCTCGGTTCTGGAAACACCGGAAGTCGATGCTTCTCTGATCCTTTTTGAAAATACAGATGGAATGGCCCCTTCCTTCAAGATTTTTCTAAGTGGAAGTTGAAGTAGCTCGTTTCGAAGGTCTCGCTCGAAATCATCAGCTGTGAAGTGCTCTGAACAAACTCGAGAAGTTTTATGGTTAAACGAATCTTTACGCTTGCAACGAATAATCCAGGACTTTTGCACATCTTCTTTAATGGGGAACCGATGAAATGAAATAGGAGAGTTAGGTTTTGAAATATTTTTGCAGTCCGCCACTGCGCAAACTATTCCTGGCATTTTTACAACTTAAAAATTAATTTGGATAGTAAAGTAACAATTGGATGGCTTTTATCAAAGCTCAAAATCCTGGTTAATTAAAATAGGAATATTTAACTGTCACTTAATTTGACATGAGAATCTGCATTTGAGAGGATCAATAACATTGATTTTATATGGGATTATGTTCCGCCTCACTCGCAAGCAAACATTCACTTCTGCATGCAGCATTCCAGTGACGTGGACTGCTCGATGGTATTGGGCTAGGGAATGCAACATCATATAGAGCAGGGGTTGGAGCAGTCCATAGAATGGAATGGATTTGGTGATTTGCTCCTTCTTTTTTTGTGATATCAGTTATCCCATGCATGCCAGAAACATGAAACCTTCCGAAATGAATGGAATGAAAGCAGGATAGCCAGGATAGGACTGAATCACTGAATATTCAATATTAGGAACGCTGCGGATTGCGGTCTCCCATCATTTTTCACTCTCAATTTTCCTTTGTGATTAAAACAGGTGTGTGCAATGTGCATTACCATTACCAATGCCAAACTCTTATTCGTTTTATTTTGAATTTGTGTAGTAAAGCTTTTTAAAAGAAACGTAAACCAAACCGGCAATTAATTAATTGTGTTAGATCGTTAGTTTAGTTGACGAATAGTGGGCGCTGAAGGTTAGTTTAATTATCAAGCATTTAGATTGGCGGATGATACGATATGATTTGAAGAGACTTATTATTATTGTTGTTGCTGCTTGTTTGTGTTTGAGCTTTTCATTTCAAAGCATTTTTTTTGTAGTTTTCTGATTGTTCTTCTGACTTGACCTTTTAGGCCTCCTCTTCAACTACTGCTGACAAGTTGACATTTGTGCGGAAGACCAGCGGGCGGACCGATAGGACGATTGAGGGTGGTGGGGAAGGTCAACTTGGATTTCAAGGTACATTATTTCCTAATCATTTTGTTTACCTAATTAATGGGGCTTTATGATTTAAGAATTCTGTTTTTTATTGTTGGTGCAAGTACGTAATAGTGCATTTTGATTATTAACTAATGATATTATTTTTATTTCGTAAATGTTTTAGTTTCACCTTCACCGATTGTTTGCCATCCGCTGAACCCGTTTACAACTTAGAATGGCGGAGAAGAGCGATGAGGTTGATAAAGAAGGTCGTCGACTGAGCCCCGAGTCATTGTTCCTATATTGCAAAATAGTGACCAGCGCTTTTGGCTACCTGGAACTGAAAGAAGGGAATTTGGCAAAAGTAATCATGGAGAACGTTAAGTACCTTGGCTTGCCCAACGATATTCCGGTGGCGGTCCTGTGCGTCCTTGGACCTCCATCAAGCGGCAAATCCTTCTTCACCAATTTGCTTATCCAGTATTATAAAACCGGAGGGGATGGAGGATGGCTGGAGAAGCTGATCAAGAAGGTGAAAAATGGAGAGCAACCGGAAATGGCTGGATTCTCATGGGATTCCGTGAAGGGCTCCTCCCCAAGCATTTTTGAGCCAAGTCGAGCCACAGATCTAACAACAAGCGGTGTTTACCTGTGGCCCCAACCCTTTCTCATGAAGCATGCGGGGGACAAAGACTTACTTGTTTGGATTCTTCATCTATGCCGGGGTGTGGATAAGGAGGATAAAGACTTGCAGACGCTGGAGAGATTTTTGCTATTGGCGTGTTCAAGAGTGACTGAAATTGATGTCGGAAATAATGATGTAGGTTAAATTAACAAACAAGTTCTTAGAATCCCATTAATTAACGTTTCAATTTCAATGAAATATAATATGATGCATTTGTTTTATATTTTTAAATAGTTTCGAATTCTGAAAGAAACGTCAAAGTTGAAAGCTGGGCAATCTGTCGTGACGCCTGAAAACCGGAAACAAATTTGCGACAGCATTGTCTACATATTTCGTTCCGAGACTGTTGGATCCAAAAGCAAGTCCGTCACCGATGACGAAGCCAAGGCTGAGCTGACAGATTTGCTAACGAAGACAAAATCTAAAGTGGATCCTTCCGTCTTGGACAATTTCAAGCATATCAACGTCGCCAAGTTAAAGGAGGTTGATGGAGCTTTGCATGACAAGAATGGTTGTCTGAATCTGAAAGCTGAAAAAAATTTGTCAAAATCGCTGAAACAAATTGTTGGGCTCATCACGGAGGAATCTGAAGTTTCTCCAATTAGGAACGGCAACGGCGGGGAGGAACTTCACTTGGATGATTTCTTTCAGTTTTTGAAATCCTGTGTGAAAACTGTTAATCTCTTAAGCCCCCTTAAATTACCTAAGCTGCCTGCTGAGGAGAAACCCGTAAACATTTCAACTTCTTCCCCTGCACAACATCGAAAAGCTCCTATGGATGACGCAAAAAATGAGAACCCTGAGCAATACAAAGACAACTACTGTTTCCTTGAGACGAGCCTCGACGACACCACGGATGAAAAAGGTTACCCTAATGTTCCCCTGTCCCCAGACGAAGAAACTGGTGCCGATTCTGACAAAGAGTTTGTTATGGTTAGTAAATCGGATTGCGATGAAGGTTCCATGTCCAAGCCTGTCCAGCCATTAACAAAGGCCACTCTTACAAAAAAGGAGTTTGCAATTGAAGAAGTTCAAAAAACTTCTTCTCCCATCAAAACAACTGAAGCTGCGACGGAAGTTAAGAAGTCAATTCCAAAAGTGGAGAGGACAGGGAATCGTCCAGGGCCAACTTCATCTGACAGAGAAGAACAACTTCAAAAGATGATGTCCCGTATTAGCGACTCCCAGTCCATGTTGCAGCCTGGGTTTAAGCTTACTTGTCAGAATAAATTTAGCCCTGCTAAAACATCCGGTTATGGGTCTTCAGCTTCAAGAATGCAGTCTGACGTGTCGACACCGACTACCCGCATGATAAGTACACAAAAAGAAAAACATAAAGTTGACATCAGCATTTCCCAACAAGAAACGGACTACGTTGCGATGGACACCACACCCGCACCGGATTTGGCAACAAATGAAAAGGATTCTGGCGATGTCATACTCCGTGAGGAAATGGAAAAATGCAAAGCTCCCATTGTAAATCAATACGAGCCAATGGATATTGACAATCCCGAAGTGGATGAAGCCGTCAAGAGAATGGTGGGTGCTGAAGAAAATAGGAAGAGGACAGGGAAAGCAGAGAGGACAAATTTGGAGTCATCAGAAGAAGCACAAAAGAAAAAGGAACAGTTGGAAAGGGATCAGAAACAAAAAGAAGATGAATTGCTAATTGGAGCTACAGCCAACCAGGCCGTTTTGCAGATGAAATCCAAACTAACTCCAGCAACAGAAAATTGGTTGCTAAATTACTTTGATGGCAGAAATATTGAAGAGATGAAAAATATTTACAGCCAATCCTTGAGGGAAGTCCAGGCAGAAGGACACAAAACAGTTCGCGTTGAGCTTCGGAAAGCACTTGATCGAAAAATTGATTCAGAGTGCAAAGGCCATTGCAGCGCTTACCTAACTGATCTCCAGAATCGAATGCAGACATTTTATCAGCAAATCAAGAAGAAATTTGACTATCATGATTGCTTTACGGCCATTGAACTTGATAAATTACTCACCGAAGGGTATCCGAAGGTGTCCCAGAACCTTGAATCCAGTGGTCCTGAAAAACGCCATTTACTTGAAATCGGTTGTAGAATAATATGGAACCATTTCCAGGGCGAAAATGCCAAGATCATAGCCAACGAGGAAAGGCTCGCTAAAAAATTGATGCCGATGGTGCTTGGGTATTATAACGAAGAGATGAGTCGATTCCTACAAGAAGGTGTGTACGCTCCAAACAACCTCAAAGAGATCCATTCCAACCTGATTGGGAGGTGGGTGGAGGGATTTAAAAAATCTTTTAGACTCACTGCAACTGGAAAAACCTGCGAAAATGTTGAAAATCAATTGGAAGACTTGAAGGCAACGCTAGTCCAGGGATTCCAGAAACATCTTCAGCAAAATAACAAAAACTTGGAAAGGATGCAGCAACAAGCAAGTAAAATACTCCAAGCATCGAAGAACTCCTACATCGAGAAGATTGAAGATGTACTCAATAAGAATTCAGAAGGATTGGAGTTGCGTGAGCTAACACGGCGGCACGAAGATATTGTCAATGAAGCTAAGATACTGCTGAGGATGGAAATCAAACAGAAGATCAGACAGGATGAGCCGCCAGAAGAGCACGTTAAGTCTCTCCAAGCACACATGGATAACTATTGGAAGGTTGTGCTGGAAGCCAATAACAAACATTTGAACAAGATGAAGGAAAGAGAGGCAGAAGAAAGAAAGAGGCAATTGGAGGAAAGAAAAGCAGAAGCGCGACAAGAGCAGGAACTGAGGAAAGCAGGGAAAACATTGTGTGAAAGAATAAATGAAAGCCAGACTGATTCCACATCCTTCCAAAGGAATGTCATAGGAGGCGTTCAGCTCCCCCCACTTGTCTTCCAACTCCAATCAACCCGAATCCGGATGGGGATGTGCCTTGCCGGAAAACCCCGAGTCTTATCAAATGCTTCAGGGGAGCAGTCCACTCCACTTGTTGTAGGGTTGACCAACGGAGGAGATCTTGTCTATGGATCTGAAGCGCAGGCAAATATCCCTGAAGAAGGCGATGATCCTCAGGACTCAGGGCTCTTGAAGCACTGGTGGATTGCGGATTACATAATAACATCCGGAAGCGAACCTTGGACTGAAGACATTCCACTAAATGAGGACGGAGAATTTCACAAAATCACGGTAGAATTTCTGCTAGGGTTTTTCTTGAAAAATTTGAAGGAGCACGTGGAAGCTGACATGGAAGGAACAATCACGACTGCGGTCATCACAGTTCCCTGCTGGCTCTGCAGTACCCAGCGAATTCAAGTGAAGGACGGAGGAAAACTTGCTGGCTTTGAAGAAGTATATCTAATCAATGAGGCTGCTGCAGCGGCATTCGCTTGTGCGTCAAGTGAGTTCCGGTCCTCGACTGTTCGAGAAATTTTTATCATATCAGAAAATGACGGGAAGATCGATGCGTCTGTTTACTCGTGCTCTTTGGGGAAGAAGGTGACTCTGGTTGGCCATTGTGGAAGCTACTGCATTGAGGAAACGACACAAAATATTTTAAAAACTGCATACGAGTTGCTTCGCAAGGGAGTTAAATCCATTTTTTGGAATGACCAGGACGGTGAAAAATCTAATGATAATGAAGATAAACAGCATGCTACCACTATACAAAAAATCAAGAAGGTTGTTAGGCAAGCTCAAGATGCCAAATATAAATCACCAGAATGGTCAGCTGCGCCAAATGAAGTGTTTGTAACATCTGAATTGGAAGATTTGAGACCATTGTTGGAGCAAGTTGGCAAAGAAAATGCAGGGAAGATTTGTGAAATTAATCAAGACAATGGAGTACTGATCGGAGCCTCGCTTCTAAGTCAAAACCCAAACAAGATTAAAGACTATGCCAGAGACAAGTTAATGTTTGAAGTGCTGCGAAAGCGCGGAGCGGAGCGGGTCCAGGTCATCCCAAAACATGAAGTGCTGCCAACTGCCATTCCAAGGTGCGTGGCTACCACATTTCCCAGTTGGATGAAGGAAGCAGATATCTTTCAAAGTGGTCTTCAAGGCGAATTGATCGTGGGTTATTTGAAACTGTATCGAAATGTTCCTGCATACCACCAACTGGAAGTCAGTCTGAGCCTTAGCAATGAAGCCATTATTGACATCAAATCCGTAAGTATCAACTCGAGCTACAACAGAATCAAGGAGCCCGTTCCGAAAAACCAATATGACTGGACAACTCCAAATTTGACTGTAGAAGATCTTGCAAGGCTCCAGTTGCTTCTGGAGTCACTGGGCACCAAACAGAAGGAGAATAGCAAGGTTTTGGAAGCCAAGCAGCAATTACTACAGCAGTGCAAGGAGATGAAGATGCAGTTGGAGACCGGGACAGTCTTCAAGATCAAATCCGAAGTAGTTAAGGGTATGTTCGTAAAGAGGATCGAGGAGGCAATTAAGTTTGCCCACCATGAGAACAGTACACTGGAGCAGATTCAAGGTCAAATGGAGAGCATGGCCAAATGGAGCTCAAAATATGTAAAGTGAATATTCTAAATTGAGTTGAGTGCAATAGTTGCTTATCAATTTCATCATATCATAATTACAAAATAAACCGTCTTTGTGAATCTCATTAAATGCGACCCGTGTCTTTCGGATTGTACCACACGTTGTTTTGTTCGACTAATTCCGGAGGTTGTGTAGATGTAATTAGTACGGGAATATTAAGTAATCTAACATATCATAATATGTACTTAATTAATTAAAACCTGTGTGATGCAAATGTAAACATTTATTCGTAAACACTAATAATATGTTCAATTCGAGGGAATTATGGTGATGCGATAATTTAAAAAAAATTCAGTTTAAAGTAATTTAAATGTAACCTGTTTGGTTGTGTTAATTTCTCGTTTTGCCCTACCCATCGCACAATAAAACAAAATAAAGTAGAATACCATTTACAATTTGGTTTAAACGATTTGTTATTGTTTGCTTCCATTCAGAGAATGCATAAGACATCCCATGCAAGTCACTCGTTAAGTATATTTACTTCTATCTTTCATTTAGCTTGTCTCATTCACATGTCATTGTGTCTTTCCAGCTAGGGCTGCATTGGCCAACTCCTCATGTCGGAGTGAAGCCTCTCCGCATCTTTCAGATTGCATCTTTTCATAAATTTTCAAATGATCGTTTGTAATAGGAATTGTTTATAAAAGTCACTCAACTTCCTTTATATCTCTCTTGCTCAACCTCATCTACGAAATCCGCAACCTTGGAATGAATATACCTATGTAAAGTAAAGATTAAAGATGCTGGGATTTTTCTAGCAATTAAGGATCCAGTACAGGAAACGGTGTTGGACTTCGCATTTTCATTGCTCTCAACGACAGGATATTTTCAATCAAGAGGGGCAATGTGATATTTTAGCAAATATTAAATATTTTGTGCATTACAGATTTTGCATGAAAGTGATAGCTGGGATATTTCCAAACATTGTTGGGGTAAACTGGGACTTGCTCCTTTTGGCCCTCCCTCACACTTTGTGACTTTCAATGCATATAATTCGGACCTTCCTCACATCACTTACCCCCCTCTCAATAACATGGAGGATGACACCATGCAACACCATACACAAACATCCCATTATTCCCATTCCAAAATGATTTGGTTGTACTGTTTTTAGTGTCACAATGTGAAAGTAAAAAGAACATAAAAAAATGCGTCATCGTTGGGGTAAGCATTAAATATTAAGCAAAACCCTACCGTGTTCACAGTCAGAGAATTTTCTTTCCTTACTCTGCGTGCACTAGTGAGGATAAATGAAATGGGATGGAAGATGAGCTGTATCAGCTTGTTTCTAAATAATATTTTCCCTTTCTAATTATTATTGCACGCAATTTCATACTATTGTAATTTTTAAAATACCGTTAAAATTTCCTCATCCGCTGTCAATTTATTGTAATTAATTAATTATTGCCCAATAAACCAATATGAAAATAATGAATATATAAAATTTTTCGAAAGCTAACAGAAGTGCTAAATATAAATCCAAGACTGAACTCTGCATATAAAACCATAAAAATATATTTATGTAACTTATTGTTTGGTCTCATGTTCATTTCAACTTTTAAAAATACTTTTGGCTCCTCAAAGCCCGTTCGCTCAACACACGTCATTCAACCGTTAATTAGTACAATCATTAAATTAAATTGAGAGCTGAATATTCTTTAAAACTGCCTTCATCGCTACATATGTAATTAATTACTTAAGTAGCAAAGTTGCCAGCGGAGCGTACACTTAAACGTGGCATTCGAAATGTTAGACAAAAGTTACATAATTCCCAATCAGTCCCTACTTTTCTTCTCCACTGTGAGAGAAATGGTTTATATGGGAAGATGTTTTTTGGGGAAAAAATATGTATGGAAAGATGTATCTTTGGGAAAAGATTTTTTGGGACATTACAATTGTGTGAAAGCGTATCTTCGGGAAATTAATTGTCTGGTAAAAATACCCATTTTGGGAAAACACCTTTCGGGGAAAACGCCTAGACCCTTCCTTTGGGTCCAGCAGCAGCTTGCTTTCTCCGGACAACCTTCCAGAGCCCTTATTTCCGCCCGTTCTTCTGCCTTGAATCGCGCGACTGCCGTGAGGTAGAGTGTACAAACATATATGAGGAGTATTAAGTACCTACTCGCTTCTTGTATGACCATGAGGATGGACAATGGGACCAATAACGTACACTTATAATAGGAATTGTACGGGATGGGACAGTTATCAGTCATCCATCATAAATTGAAAACATGCAAATAAATTATGTAGCAGATTTATTAATTTATTAAATGCATTTTTTAGCTGCAATATAAACGTTCTGCTCAAAAACTTTTTCAGGACAGTAAAAGTTATTCATTTTTAAATAATTAGAAACACATTTTTCTCCCGAATTCGCGGATTTGACGAAAAGAATGTAATAAATGAAACTTCGAATAAAATATTGTTTAGCCGAACCATTTTTTCAGTTAACGCATTCTTGTAATAATGAGTAAAAATTGTATATATATTATTATGCAAAAAAATGAAACCTGAGCGCCGAAAAGAAATATTGGTTTAGACAATTTGCAATTACATTTTCACGACCAAATGGGAAATGCACAGACGCACGCACCCCTGCAAACTTATGAAGGTATTTGATAAACTGTTCCCAATCATTTAATAAAATTACATGCCTTTTACAAAATTGTTTAAAATGCACCGAAAGTAGTATCGATTCAACGATATAAATTATCATATTCATGTTAAACAAGTTATCGTATCAAGTTGCCCCGATTTTCCCCAACTCGCAATCACTATTAGTATGATCACATTCTTAATACACAAAAAAATTCTTATACTAAAATGAATATTTATATATTAAAAATTTCTGTAAATGTTCAAATACCACCGTTTTCTAGTTTAATTGATCCTTCCTCAATTTTAACATTACATTAAGCCCACTCCATCGCATCATTATCTAATATTTGGGATGGGGACTGCAGACAAATCAAACAAGTGCTCTTGGTAAGTAGTACCTATGCAGGAAACTTACCAAAATATCAAATCTATTTTTTAATTGAAACATTTATCCAACAACAACGACGTCGGAAACAACCGACATTTATCCCATGTCAATTTTGTAATTTATAATGCAATGCATGACTGTTTGATGTTGTCTGGAATTGTTCGCTCTAATTTTGTCAGCAATGCTGGTATTTAATTATAAAACAGCAGAAAATGTATAACACTTAATATTTTAGTAGTTTCCATAAAATGTCTCATATATTAATGTTGGGCTGTGGTCTAATTAGGGTCCGTATTTGAATTCATTCATTCTCCTACTAACGATAGTTATAATCCCATTCTTGTCCGAAAAAAAAACCTTTGTGTCCTCTTCCTCTCCCTATTTACTGTTTAGAAACATTTTATTTTGATGTCATGGCAAGGAAATGGACAAAATTGATGCCTATACGCAATAGAAATCGGACTTTGAATTGTTTAAATAGGTACCTACTAATTATTCATGTTCATTTCAGACAATTCTCCATTCCAATCATAGAAATTTAATTCAGGAAGCAATCTTCTCACATCTACCGATTCTGACCTAGGAAAGAATAGAGGAACATAGCATAGCCCAACCCCCTTAACTAATTTACCTTCTTGTCATCTTCTTTGAAAAGTAATTAATACTCAATTACTCTGAAATGGCAAAAATTGTGCAGAATATGAAAATTTTCAACACGTGCTAGCCACTCTTCCAATTCTTCATAAATATCGCAGTAGAATATAAAAAAATTAATCCTACATTAAACATTTTCATTTTTATGCTGACAATTTTAAACGAAAGGAAATTTCCGTCCTCATTCTCATTCCGTGTAATACCAACTGGGAAACGGAAAAGCAATATAGGATGTGAAATTGTGCAAAAAAAAATAATTAAATTACTGATCGTAGCCAATTTTTTAAAGTGATTGTATTAGCATCGGCACACCTGCAACATCAGCATTCTTTTTGTACCAATGTAGTAAAATAACTAACTTTAGTTTTTAATTTTTATAAATGAGACGGTTCAAATACATTTTGACACAAGCAATATCCCATTTTTGCTCCAGTATTAGACACAACTACTAAGAACAACAAAAAATGCGTTTTTTCCTTATTCTCCCATAAAATAATATATGGGTAGCAGCTTTGTTCTTCCACACTGAATGAGCGTAAAGGTAAAAATAACAGTGGATCGGATCGTGCTTACCCAAGCGATTCCCTTCTAGTGTAGCTAGCTACAATATAAGATTATACTAATATAATATTTATTTGACATTTCCTAAGTATAAATATAAAAAGAAATATACTCTTAAAAAAATTTGCTAAAAATTGTGCTGATTATAACTTTGAATACTTTAAACCTTAACGGAAATTATGCTTGAAGCTTGAATAAAGTTGCAATTAAATTAAAGCTTCCAACCTCATTATTAAAAAGTCAATAATATATATTTTGCTGCAAAATTGCTAGCGGCACCAAATAATGGCTGAGTTTTACGTTTTTAAAAAGAAATTTCGCCCTTCTCCTGGTATAAAATCCAGTCCCATTTCATGTCACTTCCTCAGCATTTCCTTTCATTTTGAGGCGACTAGACCAGATTGCTTTACAATTGAAGTAAATTGATAGATTTTCCCTTATATTTTTAATTCAAGATTTTTGTAAAATGAAGTCAAGCTCCGGAATCTTAATCAAGACGTTCCTTTTGCTGGGACTATTCGCCATAATCAAAGGAGAGCTTCAACATGAATCGTTGGGGTTATCAGACCTTCAGGCGGAATCATCAGGGTCATCAGAGATTGAGGCTGGGTCATCCGGTTTGCCACAACTTTGCTTCCTCCCACCCCTTGTAAGCCTACAACAATATTATCTGAACATTTAATGCATGATAAAGTTAATTATAAAATTTCTAACCATCTCTCGCTCTGAACGTTAGTCCAGAAAAATTAATCTAACTCATAAATTTTGGTTTTAGGGCAAAGACTGCGATACTGACGCAGATTGCGGCGCCCATTGTGTTGCCGATCTGTGCAAAGTCGTTAGCATTATTTCACCGTTTATAACTGGACGCAAGCTTAACTTCGTGCCCAGATGTATCTATTGTAAAAGATGCCAACAACATAAGGGCGTTTGTCAATGTGTTACCGGAATGGAGGAGTGTACCCAACAGAGTTTCGGTACGCAATGTGGTAGTGGTGCTCTTTGAAATCCCGGTGAGTTTGCAGATTTCACTCCTTTGTGATTCGGTAATGCACATACAGATTCCTAATATATAGTACGTTGGATTCCAAATTTCCAAATTAAATATTTGTATAAAAACACGTGAAAATTTTTTCCTTATTATAAATTACAAATATTGGCAAAATAAATGAATAATTGTAGTTGGCAGATTGAGTGCGACTGATTCAGATTTTTCATACGAGCTGATTTCACTGATCATAAGAAATGTCAAATTTTACAGCAATAAATTTTTTAATTGGCGTCCTTCTTCATGATAAAAACGATGCATCTTCTTTGCACATTTTGCATTCAGGTGGAGTGGAGTAAACTTTGAGATGGAATAAGGTAAAGCTGGTCAATGACTGGAGTTGAAGCAAATATTATTATTTCAATATAAATGGACTGGTGTCCCCCAATACTTCATCCCACCAGTTGTCTGGAACATCCCAAATAGGAACATCTCATTATCCCCAAAATCCAATCTCATTCTAACATTTTTAAATCAAATAATTTTTGAGTTGCCAAAATATTTTTTTATTCTCCCAATCCCAACCTAGCTGTGCATGGTATGCCAAGGGTTTTCTAAAAAAAACTTTTAACTAGAACAAAATTATGACAATTACTCCTCCAAATTTATTCTTTATCTTTGTTGAGCTGATTCAAAATATAAAATTGGATTTATAAAATTCAGCGTAAGAATAGTTTATCAAGTCGGGTGAAACATAAACTTGGTTTGTTTAAAAGTAAGATTAGGTACGCAACTTGTTGGGTAGTCGATTTTAAATTGATTTTAGCTTAATGCAAACATTCAGCTTCAGGATTATTTCGGCATTTCCGTCTGTAGGCATGATAAATTTTGAGCGCGTGCATCAATTCCGTTGAAATTTTGTTAGTAGGTATAGATTGGAAATAGACAGAACGGTATTGCTTATGGAGGTTACCAATCACCAGAAAGGGATGAAAGGCGAAGGTCGTTTAATTTTTTAAATTGTAAGGCATGGCATATTGGGTGGGGAATCTAAAGAAAGCATTTTAATTGTCGACTTCATAAAGCTATTTATAATTTCTGTAAGTTTCATGCCCACTGAAAATCACTGCTTAAAGTAATAATATGTAATTGATTTTTTAAAAGAAATTAAAAATTTTATTTAAGTAAAATAAAATTATTACCTAAGTAGTTTTGATTTCAAGTTATTTTATCAAGCATGATCGATTTTCTTATCTTCCTCTGATTTTCATAGCAAGAGAATCTATTTCAGTAAATCCATATGTACTAGATAGGAGTGATTTCAGAAATTTTATTATAGCTTCCCCCTAGGAAGTGCTTAAAAACAATGCATTTTAACGCTGCAATAAAAAAAGTTAGTTTTTTAATATTTTTATTTTTCCTTATCGTAAACCCAACTAATAAAAAACTTATTCTTCCTTACATACTTCTTAAAATATCAATAAAATGGCAACTGCTTTTTCAGTGGTAGAATAAATCGTGTAAATAGTGCTCACCCCAGCTCAATTTAAATTAAAAATATATTTCGACAATTTAAATGAAATAAAATATTGTTCTGGTGTCAAAATATTTGTGCGGACTAAGACTTTTAATTTTTAATAATCCAGTTTAAAAAAAAGTTGCAATTAAAATGAAAGTCTTTATCGTTGCATATGACATGACACGTTATTAAAATTTGCAAAACAAATTAACAAATTGATATATTCCTAACATACCAACCCTCTTTTGGAAATTTCATAGACAGTCATGTCATGTCATGTCATGTCATGTCATGTCATGGCCGTTCACAATATTATGTAGGACCCAGTCCAGTGTAGTACAGTGTACTGCACAGAGCTGAAGGAGATACCCAAAAAAATGAAGCTGTGATAACGTTGTTGATGCCAAACTTGAAAGAAAGAAATGCTAATAAAACGTAATTGTACTTAATTTTAATTGATATTAAACAAAACAATGAAATTTTGAAATTCAGGTTTGATATCTGGGTTTTTAAGACCATTTATTGCCTTTTCGTCCAGCCGGAGCTAGATTGAAATATTTTAAACAGTGAAAAAATGATCAAAGATCAATTTAGGCCTATCTTTGTAGACTTAAATAAAAAAGAAGTGATAAACGGGAAACGTAAATACGCTTTTATTTAAGTGCTCACCTCCCACAACGTCAGCTTCTTCAGATTGGCCAACTTTAAAAACTCGTCTTGCAAGGATGCGGGAGTAAGTTTGTAGCTGGATGACTTAAATGAGGTCAAGTCTGCGAAAATGTCATATAATATAATCATATTAATCAGTCAGTTTAAAGTTCTAAATCATCATTTTACGGTTTAGCTAGAAATGGTCAGTCATACTTAAATTTATAAACTTACTTTTAAGTTTAGAAATATTTGGGGGCCTCTCCGTTTTTTCATCGTCATCCCCACCTGCCTCGAATCTGTTTTCTATTCCTGAAACACCAGCATCAGTGAGGTCGTGTCCCCGATCTTCGATATGTTCCACATTTCTCCAGTTGTTGTTGTTGCAGATCATGGAGAATTTGACATCGTCCAGCTTCAGCCCATATAGTCCCTTCACGTTGGGCATCCATTTCATCAGTTTTCCCAAGTTACAAACAGACAATGGCAACTCATACCTTAACTCTGTCAAGGATGGCTATGTCCAGTCTCCAATCTCAAGTTGGGGCGAGTTGGAAAATAAGTTGTCCGACAATCTAAGCTCCTTATCCACTTGCTAGATGCTCCACCGATCTGGGCTCAAAAATAAATTAGATTTACTTTGATAAATTGGAAAGACTGGCTGCAAGATGGTAAATGATTGGCTGCAAAAGTACGTTTTTTTTAATAAAATTGCTTAAAACATTATAATAAAACCGCAGATACGTACATTTGTTACAACGATAAATTTCCAGTGCACGCAGGTTTGGAGTGTACTTCAAGTAGTTGAGGTTGTCGGAAAAGCCAGGAGCTTAATGACCAATGCGTCAGTGTTGAAGAGTGATATTGTAAAATATCCACAAATTCAGGTTCCTCTTCCTCATCTTCAAGTATTTCTTCCGGAGGTTCATCCTCGCGATCCGAATAATCATAATTCAAATAACCTCGTGACCTCCCCTCTATTTTGAGAAACTGTAGCTTTGGAAAGGCTTGATATATAATCCTTTGATATGGAACTTTATTATAGTAATCAGATACAGATGTGTCGTTGAGAGTCAACGAAGTTATATGACCCCCCACCAACTCTATAAACCGTTTTTGCTCCACATTATCAGCATGAAGTCCCCAGAAGTGAGTAAGGCCTTGCAAGTTCAACTTCTTGAATGGACAGGAAGCCCATTCCCGATCTTCCCATAGGTCAAGGAATTCCCGGAGTGAAGTTAAACGTGGTGAGTTGGAGCCATCATTTCGTTTGGAGAGGATCCCTTCCTCTTCAAACTTTAACTTGAGGGTGGCGTTGGAACGGAAAGTTGATGAGGACTCGTCATACCAAAGCCTATTCACAAGCCTGCAACGTTTGAGGTCTTCTACAGGGAGCTGCTCAAATAAAGCTTGTACTATCTGGAACGCAACCAACAACACATTAATAATATTTACGGAGTCCATTTACAAAAATTTATCAATTATTAGAAAACCCAATTTTTATTTTATCCAGTGTAATTACCTGAGGTTGCTCAAATGGATTACTCTTGTTGGTATCCTCCATAGTCCCTTCCATGATCTCCGCCATATTCACTATTAATACCCGGGTAGTTTGAAATATTTTAATTATTTACTAATTTAGTGCAGAAAATATGGAATTTTAAGGTTTTTTTAAACGGTTTCAAAACGAGCGAAAAGAGCCTTGTTTTGGCAATGACAAGTGAAAAACTGACGCTTTTCACAATTTACGCTCTATTCCAGCCCAAGCAATCACTGCTGCATAATATGATAATGATGGTCTTGTGAAAAGAAGGAAGCATTCTCGTTGAGCAATATCCAAAATATCCAAAGCCAGAACTACATTGGTAAAGTAGTTAGCCTGTAGACTACCTTATACCTGCAGACGTTGGAACATCCTTACATATAATTACAATTACTTAAAATATTACGTACGTAAATTGGAATTGCGGCTTGGAAATGGAGAAGGGAGCAGATAAATAACTTTTATTATAAACTTTATAGACAATGAGCTCTGCACAGTATTTGGAGCCAGTAGTGTAGTGCAATGTACTATACAAAGCTTAAGGAGAGATCCAAACAATGGAGCCATAATTACGTTGTTCATACCGGGCTTGATAGAATAAAATGAGTGTAATTACAATGACGTACCTGTAAGGCTGTTGAACTATAATAATACATATATAATATTCATATATTTGTTGAAATTCAAATTTTGAAATTTTATTTTATCAGTGATTTTTCAGTGACTATGTAACTGACACTGATGAAACAAATACCACTGAAATCAGCAATCAAAATCCTTTCTTTTGATATCCCATTAATTTACTATATCATGTCTTCACCAAGTCTGCTTTTTAAGAAAGAACCGTGGTCTAGCTAATCCGTTGTATCCTCATTGCAGTCATCGGTAATGCAATGCTATAAGTAGCGAAAAGGAACAATGCTATAAGCCATCCCCTACATCGTTAGTTTTTACTGAACTGAAGCTAGTTGGGTATGATGTGACGGTTTGTGAAGCCTTCTGGTGTATAATAAAAAAAAGATGTTCGCTTGAGTTGGGTTTCTCGCGGCATATCCCAATTAGGTGTCATTGTTGACCGGGCATTGATAGAGTGGACAGGGAGGTGAGAAATTTTTCTTGTAATTAAATAAGTGGGTAGCAACGTGCATAGATGTCAAACTTAATTGATGAACGTTTTTAGTCTGTATCTTCTAAGACTTGGATATTTCCCTAAATTAACTACAAATCGAAATTGAAGTTATTTACATTTGTACTGGATGTTGGAAGTTGTTTATTCCACGTGTCACGTGTTCATCTGATTTTTATATTTCTTCTCAAACAAAATTATTATTTTTACCCCAGGCGATTTTGTGTGTGGTACTGGTCTTCGTACTTACTTTACTCCAAGGAGGAATTATGGACGCCGTTGGGGAAATCCCTTCAGCAGGTACCTAATTGAAATTGCAAATTTAAAGTTGAACGATTTTTTTTAAATTATGGAGATATACTCATACCGATTTTGTGCTTAATTTTTTTGGGCCTTAAATACTTACTTTCTCCTAAAAAGTTAATCCGGGCCTGGCGCAGCTAGACATGAGTCTGGACTCATCCGAAGATGTCCTTGCCATCAGCGAAACAGAAAATGTAGAACGTGACGTAGAAAATGCATTGAAGCCCATTGAGAAGAAGCCAATTCAATTTCATTTTCCCGAAGAGGTTTGCTCCTTCATCCAAAAACTAATTAAACTTTCCTTTATGTCAGCATTATCTTTGTGATTTCGTATATTAAAATGCACGGACAATTCCGCCTCCCTATTTAAAAATGACAACTTTTGGAATATATTTGCAGGTTTGGGAGATAATCCTGAGCAATGTTACTGAGGGTGATGACCGGGCTAACTGTTGTAGGGCTTCCCCAGTATTTGATCGGATCCTAACGGAGACCAAGCCAGTTTGGATGTTTAAGCAGGTACAAATCAGAACAATATAATAGTTCACTTTAGAGCGAAGACCACCAACTGCAACGACAACCGCATATTATTGCAAATTGTAATACCTGTGGTTTCCATATATTTCCCACTTGTAGATTCTTCCTTTCATATGCATAAAAGCGTGGGATGGCAAGTGGAGCATGCTAACTTCCCGTCTTGTATGCCAAGAATGGTGCGCGGCCATTGACGATTACGTCATCCCCGATCCCAATTGTTTTTATCTTAAAAACTCTGATGAGGGTTTTGAAAGAAAATATTGCTTCGGCAATGTTGCAGACATTGACCGTTTTAACCAGACATTCGATGGTCACTCAAGAAACCCATTTATTAGCAGAAGTGTTAAGATATACAGCTCGCAACAAAATGATTTGATATTTCCTTCTAAAGTTTTAGTTTTATTGACCAATTATGGGCACCACATTTCAACACTCAAGTTTGAATGGCGGAAACACACCCCTTTCGGACATAATTT
The DNA here is from genome assembly GCA_034696835.1 of Lepidocyrtus lignorum. Taxonomy (NCBI): domain Eukaryota; kingdom Metazoa; phylum Arthropoda; class Collembola; order Entomobryomorpha; family Entomobryidae; genus Lepidocyrtus; species Lepidocyrtus lignorum. The sequence goes on from JAQGAG010000114.1 coordinate 18,920, forward strand.
CCGGTTGGATTCGTACGAGTTTTTTCAGCAGGTTCTTATCAAGACCCCAAATCTAAGGAAGCTTATAATTTGGGCGGGTCGCAATTATCTCGGTTATGCCGTTTGTAACCCGGCAGAACATCCACTACCGCCTATTCCAACATTGGAAACTTTGGAAATCCGGAACTTCCGTTTGTCTAGATATTTCCCTGACTCGTTCATGAAAATGCCAATTTTAGCTTACGCAAGCAACTTACAAAAGCTTAGCTTAGACGATATAAATCTTGGTCAGCTATTGTCCCACCAATTGCTTCTTCCCAAGCTAGCGCACCTCCAAGTGAGAGAAGTACCTAATGGTGAAAATTTGAAGAAACTGCTTTTGCTAACTGCCCCTCTAAAAACGTTAGAGATGGTTGGCCTTGATTGGTGCATTGTTTCTTCAAACATCGAGCTTTCCACATTTTTGAGTGCCCTTCAGAACTTCCAGTTGCTTGAAGAAGTTGAAATGAAATTTTGCGTTTTCGAAGAAAAAGTGGACGTCAGTCGTCTAACTAATTTTTCAGTGCGACAACTTACACTCGACAATGTCGGTAGTAACGGAGTTCCAGCATCCTTCAACTTTTTACAAAATTTCAAGGTCCTAGAGAACCTGAGTGTGTCCCTGGGGTCAGCTAAGGCGAATTACCTTGGAAGGAATGAGGGGGAGGGGGAGGTCCAGCTTTACAAAATGTTTGAGACCGATCAAGTATACGAATCCAATATTTGGAACCTCATGCCCTCTTTGCAAAACGTTGGTATTCATTGCGACCCGGGGAGTTGGTGTAGTGTTTGGGGGAATAGAGAAGAATTTAAGGAGTATCAAGCCAGTCGGTTCCATCCAAATTAGCACGTTACTGTGCGTCCTTCAAAACTTCCCTTTGCTTGAAGACGTCACAATCAAAGAATGTGATGTCGAAACACCAGTCGACTTGAGTCATCTCTCTAATTCAACGCTGCGATATTTAACTTTCATTTATTTCGAAGATAGTTGCCGCCCTGTACCTCCATTGTCCTTTAACTTTTTACAAGTATTCAAGAGCCTTGAAAACCTCCACGTGAAATTATGCCTATTGCGGGAGGAAATCCTTGAAAGGTATAAGGGGGTGGAGGAGGGGGTGGAGGTGTACAAGATGCTGGAGAGGGAGCGATTTTACCAATCCAATATTTGGAAGCTCATCCCCTCTTTGAACAAAGTTCGTATTACCAATTTTATAGACAGTTTTACAGGGACTAGAAAAGAACTCGAAAAGGATCCCGCCAGTCGGCCCGTGGATGTGGATTTAGAGCTTTTGTAGGATTTTGTTTTGGGATCATGCAATTATTTTAAATTTGTTCTACTAGATCACTAACTGTACATATAATAGATAATCATCATTTTTAATTATTCATTTATCAGGTAATCGGGTAATATTATTTTTTTGCGGGTGGGAAAGAGAGCTCAATGGTTTAAATCAACTAAATTTTTGTGAAGTTCCAAATGTAAATGGTATTAAACTGTAAGTTTGAATTAAAGGAATATTTCAAGAATTTTTTCTTCCTGGTGCGAATTTAGTAACGCCATTTCATATTACATCATGCAAACTAGCATCAGTCATGATTAGCCCTCCAAGACTGATTCCTTCAAACGTATCACTCATTCAAATCCAGGCTGTTATTTTGGCAAAGAAGTTAAATGCCACTCAAAGTTGCTATTAAATGTTTAAAAGTCATTTTTTTAATGTTGTCCCAAACGCAAGTGCAGATGTCGGAAATTAAAGTTATCAGCAACAGTTATATTTTGGATTTTTTATTGTTTACGACGATTGTTTGGTGCAAAGCGGAACAAGTTAGTATTTTATATTTGACATACATACAATCTATGAAGGGAATACGACCAATTTTAAGTTAGGAAACGGACTTGAGCACCATGTAGAAGGTCGGTGTGGAAACCAACGCGGCGATTGGGATACCTCCATAGTAATTCGCGAACATTCTCGAAACCGAGCTCGGTTTGGCTGTCAGGGATGATGTTCCTCCCTTCCCCCGGTAGCTCCTCCTATAACAAACATTCAGCCATTCATTTATCTCATTGGAAGAACATCTGGACATCAAAATGAGACTGGCATGATCAATGCAAGGATCAAAAAAGACTCATCGCACTTGTGGTTTTACATGCTCCGCTGTCTTTAGCGATTCCACAAATCATCTTTTGCTCCGTCCCTCAAATCGTTTCAGTTTTCCACTTCGCAGCAATACATCGTGGCGGGACGTTGTCAGGGACAAATTCCTCAACCTTAACGCACCCTCCCATTCCAGTCACGTCCACCTTACACTTGGGATCAGTTTCGTCCTCAGCAAACTTGTCCGCCAGTGCAGCAGCGATCCTCCCCTTCTTGTAACTCTTTAAAACAATAAAAAATTATCAACCCAACCATCAGGAAAATCTTAAAATTGTCCACCAAAAACTGTCGTCTCGGTTTTCTCGCAGTCTACAGCCCTCTCCCAAATAACTGTCGCTTATTCGGAATTGAGGTGCGGATTGCTAAATGCTTGCCCAAATATTGTCAAAATCATGAACAAATAGGATGATCTCGGACATTCAGCGGACGCGTCCCCGACTTTAATGCAAGAGCCTGTTTCAAATGCACCCAAAAGCAAATTAGTCTGGAATTGTTGTTCCGTCCTTCCCCTTCAAAAAATTTCAGTTTCCAGGAGCCACCTTATCAAATACTTACTCTCCTTGTCTTGTCACTTTACAGTCCCACTTTCATTTTCGCCATTTACCCCACTCCAAACATTCAAATTGGCATAAGGATTTGATTTCTGGAGGTGTTGAATATGATGAGACGAGAGTAAAACAGTTGTGATTTTTTACTCATTAATTTTCGCATCGGCAACCTAATCATATCCGGGAGGGGACAGAATATATAATAAAGTGGGGGATAATATGGGTTGCTAAAGGGAAAACAATATTTCCTGAAGAGGCTCACTGTCTCACCACAACATCGGCAACCCGTTAAAATATAAAATAAAGGTACCATTGCTTCCAAATGTGGGTAATGTGACACGATGTAAAACAATTTGTAAAATGGTGACTGACCATGAATAAGATGCCTCCATTGTAGTTCGCGAACATTCTTGAAGTTGAGCTGGGCTTGGCTGTCGTTTCTTCACAAAAAATGGGGATTTTCCTTTGTTAACAAAATGCAAGCTGAACTATTTAATCTTTACATGCTGGGCAGTCATCATCTATCTATGACATGTTTTTGTGTGAAAGCCTTTTTGAGAGTGAATCAAACAAAAAATCTCTAAAAATTAATTTGACTACTTCTTGAAAATTTTTGAATTCGCGTTTTTTGAATACGCGTTTTTTAGGGTACGCGATGCCCCTAACCATGTAAATGGTTTAGGAGGATTAAAGATAAATATTGATACATAGAATAAATATAAATGTATTGTTATTATTACCGCATAAATAAACAATGGAAATATTGAATTGGATGTGGGGCCGAAAAAAAGGTTATTTGGGTTGATGCCAAAAAAAATCCGATTTTTTCCAAGAAGCATTTAAGGCATCTGCTAATCCAATCCAGTCATTTCGTTGAAATCCTGGGCATTCAGAAAATGACACGATCGCAGAATTAAATTTTGTCTGGGTTCTCCAGATTCTTGATTCATAAGTACACAGTATACCCTCGCATTGCATTGGTCACGGTATTTAGATGTGAATGGGACGGTCGTTGTTTTATCTGTTGTTTTACGAACTATTCATTGTCAGTGGAATCCAATGTTGATAAGTCATGACGATGGAACGAGAATTGTACTGCCTTCAGAATGGATTTATTTTAGGGAAGGTACTAACAATGACAAGTACTACAAGGGACGAAGTGGCCAATATTTGTATTATTCTTTTTACACAGATTAAGAACCAACTGGGGTATATTGTACTGTAGCCTATAAAACTCGTACTGACATGACTGTCACGTTTTGAACATGGACGGAATAACAGCTTGGGCATACCGTCCATGTTAAAAACGTGACAGTCATGTCAGTACGAGTTTTATAGGCTACAGTATGGTTAGCAAGTTTCAGTTTCTTGGAAAGCTGATTGGAATCAAAGCTACATTGCTACAGTACAGTCAATGTCATGTCAGTCACCCAAAGGGAAACTTGCTGACATTGAGAAGAGGATAAAATCTTCCATTCGGTGTTTAGGAGAGGATTGTAAAGGTTAGTGATATGAATTAGTCTCTTTCTTTTAATTTTCAATTGAAAACTGCAATTTTGGAGGGAGAATAACACTTTTTGACTTTTTACGGTTTTTATCCTTAAGTGGATTTTTATACCATTGACCTCCCTATAGCCTTTTCAACTGCTTTCCAATCCGATTATTTGTAGGGATAAGTTATTCGCATGAGTTCACGAGTAGGAACGTGAAGCGGAAAGTGGGCAAATTGTAACGGGGAAACTGACGCCAGCGCGGAAATAACAAAAGATTCCATACAGGTCAGTCCGAGGAGTACAATGCAAAGCAATGTCCACATAACAGCCCTTATTTCCGTCTAATTTATATAACACGGATACACTTTTGAAAGATGTACCAAATCGGAACTTTATTTTTTTTATCCGTATCAGCACATAGTTTTACAAATGTCTTTATGTATATAGCTTTCAGGACGCACGAGGGAAGGAAGCTCAAAACCAATAACAATAATTTTACGGCTTGGCACACCGTAATTACTCGCTGCGACAACATGACGTCAACCGGTCGGGTATTTGGAAAGGTCAAGACTCCTGCGAGCAAGAGAAGGGAAGAAATCACGGAAGGTTAGTTAACTAACGAAAAGTGATAAATTGGAACCAGAAATGGTTAACAGAGTGGGAAATTAACCGTAGTTCTAACAGATTTTTTCACACATTTCAGATCGTCCAGCTTCTGCTCAAGTCGTGAGAAAATTGCATACGTGTCAGATATGCTCTAAATCGTTTACACATCTGGGCAACCTGAACCGGCACATCCGAACTCATACTGGCGAACGACCTCATCAATGCCCGTTGTGTCGGAATTCATTTGCGCGGCTAGAAACTCTACAAGATCACATCCGGACTCATACGGGTGAGCGACCTCATCCATGTCAGTTGTGTCCGAAAGAGTTTGCGCGAGCAGCAACCCTGCAACGTCACATCCGAACTCATACCCAACGTCTGTAAAACATAACTTTTCCCGCTGTATTCAGAACCTTTCACCAACTGTTGGAATATTGCCAGTAGCGTTTTAATGATCTAATGCAAGGAGCATACATGTAAATACATATTTTAGTAAGTAATTTTTATTTTAAATCCGTCCTCAGCTCCGATAATATTTCATGTATTAAATAATTCATATATTTTATTGTCACGAAAGTGAATATCCATATTTAAAAAATCAACGTAAAAATATTACTCTTAGGTACAGAATTATACATGAATTGTCAACACATTTTGCAACATTAATCGATTAAATAAGTCTGTATATTCTAAATAAAGATACCTATATTATAAACCATGTCATACATATCAAATTAAATATAAGAGTTTTTTGTATTGCTTATGTATATTTATTTTAAGTTTTTAAAATAAGATTTTATGCCTTAAATTAAAAAAAACAGATTTACAAGATGCTGGAGCCTCATCCCCTCTTTGAAAAGAGTTCATGTTAATTATACATAAAGGGGGGCGGGGAAAATGATTTATGGAAGGAGCAAGCCAGTCAGCTCGTGGATTAAGCTTGAGAGGGTTGTGGGATTTGGATTTTAAATTTTGCAATTATTTTAACTTGCTCTACTACATTTTGTAATCATCATTTTAATTAGGCTTTTATTCGATTGTCAGGTATAGTAAATTTTTAGCTGGAGGGAAGAGAGGTCAATGGTTTAGGTCAATTTAATTTTTGTAAAAGTGGGTTCTAAATGTGAGTGTAACTAAATTAAATGAATATTTCAAAAAAATTGTTTTCGTGTTTCGGATTTAGTAGTTCCATTTCGTATTACGTACATATAGCATAGTTTGCCATAAGACGAAAAATAATTGATGGTAGTGCAATTATCATGGCTATATATCATCGTAAGTATTCTGGGCATAGCCTAGAATTTTATGTTGAAATACATACAATCTAAAAAGGGAATACGACTAACGAGGGAAGGTTTCGAGGCCATACGCGCCTCCAGACATATGAAAAACTTTTTCTACACCAGTTTTTAACGCT
>JAQGAG010000115.1:0-25147 GCA_034696835.1 Lepidocyrtus lignorum
CTGACTACGAATATGAAATCATTTTTAATCTAAATCTCCCTCGTAATAAATCTTTCATGGAAATATTTACGCATTCTTGTTTTTAGCTGGACCGAATGGACCACTCACTCCCGTCCGAACTGGAAACGAAAGTGAAGAAATACAAGTAAAAGTCCAGTGATCTCATCCGTGTCAACCCAACCGAGAAATCAACTTAAAGTGGCTCTGGAGATTTCCAAATCATCAGATAACCATAATTCATGAGACATTTGACAATATCAAAAACTTTAAACCATGTTGAGAGATCCCTAATATATTTAGATAAATTAGAAATATTTTTTCGTGGTCTGGTGCCAAAGGACTAAAAAATTTGAATCCCAAAAATAAAATTCGCTTACATAATGCCAAATGGATTGTATATTTTTGAAAACAAGCTGTAGACATTTGAATAAAAACACTGTAAATTGGAGTTTTAAAATGTATTCGTGAGAATAAAAAAATACTGATTGAGAGGTTAGAAAACTCTAAACCACCACTTACAAATTCACAAATAATGGGGCAATGTGGAACTACACTACTTTAATTGAAGTCATGATGTGATATATGACGTATTTACTACGTACTACACTCACATAATAAGGCTTATCATAACGTATCATTATAATTATGAGGTAGTTTAGTATTATTGATCATTTCGGTATGATATCACTTTTGAATAACTTAATGTGTACCTCATAAAAGTATTATTTTTGCTATTCATTATGCGATTACAGATTACACATTTTCCTTCTTTTAGTTAGTCTACTGGAATCTGGAATGATATCAGCTTTGGCTCCACAATTCGCATTAAAATCGCTTTGATATTTGAATTTTGGAATATTTTAACTGATAAGTTTGTTAGTCATTATGCAATGCTAAGAATGTGAGATTGACTTAATCCGTACACTAATTGCCTGTACAATATTGAACTAGCTATTCAACCTGAAACGGAAAATTAACGATAAGTAGAAGTACCCTTATTGCGCCTTGTTTGATGTTATGACTTATTACGAGCTCCTGAAAAATGCGATGCTGATAAGAAGCATAATAAATCTCGGGTGAATTAACTTCACGGGCTATTATATTTTTTCCTTCTGGTCAACTCCCAACATTATTCATCTGAGAGCGGCACGTACTTGATCCCCAATTATTTATAGAGTTATCTCATTTGCAAAGTAAAAAATGGAGGTAAAAAATATATCCACACTTTGGTACTATTGCGTAGCGGTGGTCGTTTTCCTAGGAGGACAGGTTGATGCTCAACGAGGTAACATTTAATAGATTTCATAAAAATGAAAAGATAATAATTCGATTAAATTTTGCAAATCATATTGATTTAATTTTTTTTCGAATGTGTAGGCCCCGTTGATTTTTACGACTGCACTGGGAAAAGGGATGGAAACTACGTTCATCCTTCCGATTGCACCAAATTCATTATGTGCGTGGCCGGATTATTCGCATATGAAATGGATTGTGTGGCAGGTTAATAATTTATCGTTAATTTTTAAAAACTTTTACTTGACATGCTTATGGCAAAAATACGGAAGCTAGTTTATTTTGGCGGTATTTCAATCTTATGTATTGTTCAGGTCTTCACTATGATCCTGTGAAAGATAGATGCGACTACCCTGATCAAGTTGGATGCGTTATTGCGCCTTCAACCACCACAACAGAAGCTACAACGACCCAAACAACCACGACCACGACACAAGTTCCAACAACACCGAATGCAACATCTACTACTCCCACTACGAATGCCCCCACCACGACCAGCGTTACTACAACTGAAAATATCACTACATCACAACCTTCAACATCAACCACTCCAGTTGTGCCCATATTTAACTGTTCGGGACTACCAGATGGAAACTACAAGCATCCAAATGACTGTAACAAATTCATTTCTTGCGTTGCTGGGGAGTTTGAATATGAAATGGAATGCCCAGAGGGTCTCCACTTTGATCCAATATGGAACAAATGTGAGCTCCCAGAAATAGTAGGATGCGATCCTAGTCTGACGACCATTTCTCCTGAAACTACAATAACAACGACAGGACCTTCTGCCCCACCAACAAACTCTACAACTACAACAACACCCCCAGGGAACTCCACCACGGTCAATCCAGACTCATGTGATCATGACTGCGAATATGTTGCGATCGATTGTCATAATTACTACTCATGCATTGCCTTCGAAACTAAAGAATATCACGAATGTTCATATGAGCAGGGCCTAGCATTCAACCCGAGTCTCAAAGTTTGTGACAGGATTGAGAATGTAGAAGGATGCCGGCGTGCGACAACAGAACCTCCAACAACAACCCCAGACGAGGAATGCGTTTGCGAGTACAGGGCTCACGAAACTGACTGTAGCAAGTATTACTTCTGTCCAGATTCCTGTAGTAAAACATCCTGTGAGGTAAGAACCTGCCCGGGAGATCTTTTATGGAGTGTTGACTTTTACGGTGATGGAACAGCTCATCAGCAATGCACACTACCTGATAGAGCGAACTGTGTTTCAGAGGATTTTGGGTCAGTTCGACTAGAATTTTCATGTTATAAAAAACTTGATGATCTGTACCGTAACGAACATAATTGCCATTCATACTGGAAGTGCAATAACGGAAATGCGCTACTCTATGCTTGCCCTAAGGGATTTATTTTCAACCCTGAAGTTAAATCTTGCGACTTTCCGGGGAAATCTTTACGGTTTTGCAAAAACATTGAAGAAATTAACTAAAATCATGCTGTTTAATATAGCCACGTATAATCAATGTCAAAATGTCAATATAAAAGTCTGTATAAACTAATAAAATAATAAAAATGTAACGGTTTATCTGAACACGTCAGAGTTCTTATACAATTACGTTACGTATCATTGGTATTATTACTAATTTGACTATCGATTCTACTCTCGACATTATCATCAACAGGTTGATCGTTAATCTCAATATTACCCTTATTTAAGAAAGCTTCGTAGTTTTGATTGATTCTGTGTACATAATCTATCATATTAACTTCATCAAAGTTTATCTGCATGAATTCGTCTGCAATTGATATCATGAATTGTTGATACTCATTTTGCTCTTCTGTTACTCTTGGCTCGATGGTTTCTTGATTTCCCTCGATGACTACATTCTCGATCTAAAGATATATGAAACAAAGACATTTTAAAATGGCGGAACGAATCTTTATTGTAAACTAAAAAAGGGAAGAAAAATGTCACACCTGAGCAGCCCGTTCTACAATATGAGCTGGAACACCACGAGCTTTGGCCATCAAACAGGCAAAACTTTTCTCACATTTCCCATCGATCAATTCAAACAAGTACGTAATGGTGCCGTTTACATCCACAACTTTCATCGTCTGGAATTTCAAGAGTGGGGATGGCGTCAAATACTTCATCATGGAATAGAAATGGGTGGACAGAAATATGGTTGGACAATCTTCTTTTCTGTCAAGGAAATCCTGAATACTTGCTGTCAAAATCGCTAAACCATCGGCTTCAGTGGTCCCCTTTCCAAACTCATCAATAATTATAAGCGACTTCTTGCACGATGATCTGATAGCCAAAGACATCTGATTGATATCCACCATGAACGTCGAAAATCCTGTAGAAACGGATTCCAGTGAATGGATCCGGGTACATATCTTGTCAAACAATGGAATTTTTGCGTAAGTTGCAGGCACATAGCACCCACTGAGAGCCATCAGCACAATTACTCCTACTTGCTTCAAATAAACGCTTTTCCCACTGGCATTAGGACCAGTTATAACCACAACACGTTCGGGGCCACGAAATATTGTTGAGTTTTTGACAAAATCACAAAGAAGGTCAGAAAGAGGGTGCCAACCATCAACAACTTTCATCTTCTCTCCGGCAGGAACCAACTCAGGGCGAGTGAATTCGTAACTTCTAGAAAGTTTTGATAATGCGAGTAAACTGCAAAAGAAAAAATATACGTCTTAATAGGTAGTTACATTAATTATTCATAAATTCATTCATCTTCAACCGAAGGGAAAAGGTAATAAGTTTGTACTAAAGGAGTCTTACCTGTCAAATTCCGACACTTTGTCATTAATCTTAAGGAGAGTTGACAACTGCTGAAGGATCAGTTCACTTAATCTGACCATAATCAAGGTTTCCTTTTCCAAAATGAAGACTGCACAGTCTCCCAAAATTATATCTAATTCTTTCATCCGAGCACTTTTGTAGTATACCAATTCTGGCGTCCTGAACTACAAACACAAACACAAGAACTTGCACTAAAAACTGTTACACGTAATAGAAACAATTTTATTCCTCGGAAAATAATGTATCTTACCCTGTACTCCAAATTTTCAATTTGCAGTTCCCTGTCGCTTAGATTTTCCCCCCAGACAGTGACTGCGAGCAAGTACCCTACCTCTGGAATGTACACTGCACAGCACTGAGTGACATAAGATGGCAAGTCGTTGATCTCTTCGCTGGCAACAATTGACATTATTTCGGGCAGACATGCTATCTGGCGTTTCTCTAAAGGAATAAATGATTCCATTAGATGCTTATTGTACGGTTTAATCATCAAATTGAAGTGTTCATATACTTACAACTTACATTTACTCATAATAGGTATTTATTAAAAATATAGATATTAATAACGTACTCTTATCCAGTTCCTCGTCAATTCCCGTTCTTGCAACTATCCGATTGGCCGTAGCAGATTCCTCAAAGTCAATCACACCCATCATTTCTTGGGTCAAAGCTCGCAATATATCAGTATAGTTTGTATTTCCAATCTGTAATATTATTTTTTCAAGACATCAAACGTAAAAAATAAAATATAAATAGGAAATTAAAATTAGACTCAAAATCACTGGTATTAATGTGTCGTCGATGTGTCGTCATACTTCCTTGATGAGATAAGGAGCTGATTCCAGTGAACCGCACATGTCACCCAGAAGTAAGCAGTGATACATGGTTTGATACATTTCCTTCCACTCCTTCACCGTTGCATGGAGGAGCGACAAACGGTACAGGAGTTTCTGAAATAAAAATTAAAGTCCAAAGTCCAAATTAAGTCGTTAAGTCCAAATATAGACTAGAATTTAGATAATAATATACATGCAATAGATAGTTATAATATAGTTTGCATACTGGAAGACTCTTTATAGCCTTAAGTGAATCTATAGCTGATTTCACAAACTCCATATTGTTCGGATTCATACAATATTGAATGACATCATAGCGTCTGGATAGCAGTTCCATATTTCTCGAAGGACGAAGCAACATCAGTCTCAATCTCTTAGCTCCTTGCGTGGTAACGCACTCATTCAGTACGCTGTACACACTAAGACCTTCCTTGCTTCCAGAATTTCTTCCTTGCTTGAATGATGAGGGATGAATATCAGTACTAAATATTTGGAGGCTGTGCCAAGCCGTGTCATCGACTAGCACGAGATCATCCCTAAAAAGAATTAAAACATTACATACTGCAAGTCGATGTTAATTGTTAAAATAAATAGTGAAAACAGTCTTACATTTTGAACAAGCTGACATCGACCACTGGAACCTGACCACCATTCACCTCCACTTGAAACAACTCGATAGCTTTATTGTCCAAAAACTTTAGAAGACATCCCATTGCACGGATCATATTTTCATTGCTGAATGGAATAAGCGATGATACAAACATAACGTGCTCTTGTTGTCCATTGTTCTTTGGTTCATATGGGAGCTTGAGGGAGTAAACTCGTAGTTTACAGGCGTCCGGATTAAAGTCCTTCGATGGCAGCTGGTACAATTCTACAGAATCATTATTATTCGATTTGGCCCCATCTTCTTGTTCTTCAGCAGAATCGTCATTCTGTCCTGCTCTAGCAGGAACGATGATCGCATGACCCGTTAACTCATACACCACATTCAGAAAACGCTCCTCCGAATTTTTGTTCACCAAAACATACCTTAAAAATTAAACAACACTATAAAAACCATCCCTCAAATTAATATAACTATATTCAAAACTTATGCTAAAGGCTATTTAATTTATTAAATACAATAAAATATTTACGTGGGGCGAATCTGGTTAAATGCAGATCTAAGAATATCGAAATCTGGTGCGGCATCTGACATATCGGGAAGCATGAAAAGCTGCAAAATAAAAAACTTAATTTTAAATTCGTTTCTACAAAGGCTTTTTGCAAAAAATATTTTTAAGGGTCATTCCGATGTCATTCATTACCTGCGCAGTCTCTAGCTCATAATACGATGCAGCGAACCTCTGACCAGCCCAGATAACGCACATCACCACCTAAAAGCCAAATATTTGAAAATTAAATCTTCCTTCAATTCACTCGGACCATGAAAAAACAAATGATATTAAATTAAAATAAATTATCTTCATACATCTTTAAGTTCGCTATCCACACGCCCTTCGAGAAGCTGCCTCCGTCTCCTTATAGCTGCACTATGGATGCTCCCATTATCTCCAACAATGATATCTTCCGAAAGCCCGTCAATACTTACACGTTCGGGGGATGATGCCTCCCGCATCCGTCTCTGCACAATTTCCCTCAAATTAGCCCCGATTTCGCACCCAGGAGGAAATATATCCTCAGGATCATCATCTTCCATCCCCTCCCCATCTCCACCCCCATCATTATCATCATCCCCACTGGAGTCCGACATCTGTATGTTAAAGTTCGAAGGCGGGGTCCGTGGAGGTGGTCTTCCTGCCCCACCCCTAATACTATTCCTTGATGTCTGGCTTGACTGTGAGATTGCTCCGGAAGGACTAGCATTATCTGGCAAGGATCTCGGGAGTGCTAAAATATCCCCAGAAGATGACGATGTCACCGGTTGTAACGCCACGTCACCCTGGGCTTCAGAACTTGCATAGAACTCTTCAGGGCTGGACGTCGGGTTGAAACTATCCACAAAATTCTCGAGCGATGTTCCAACTCCGAAATTTGAGTAGGGGGCTGACGTTGGCCGACCCTGGAGGGAAGCAGGGGTTCGAGCAGCTGGAGCAAACGCTGCGACATTTGCTGGCGAAGTAAATGCAAAATGCCGCTGGACTTCAGACTCAGAGCGACTACCACGAGTGGACTCGCTATCGCTTTGGTCTTCGGAAGGGTCCATTTTTTGGAGTAGCAAAATTAATTAGCCAAATTAATTAACTATTTCTAATAACTGAACTGAACTGTAAAATTAACCAATCGTATTCATCAAAATCACACTTCTTTTAATTTTTGTTTGCTAAAAAAAATTGCAAAAATGCACGTGTTTCATGTGTCATTTTCCAAGCCGTGCATATCATCATCATCAAGCTCATGCTAAAAATCTCGCAAAAGCATCTTCTTTGTGTGTGGTCTCGCTAAAGATAAAAAGCAAAGGAAAAAGCAATAGAGCAACCACAAACAAGTCCTTTCCTACTATTCATATTCATCCAACCATTCCAATCCAAAGCCAAACCCCACTCCTTTGCACCTTTTACTATCATTAATTTTGTCTCATCTAGCCCCACTCCGGCAAACTTTAAACCGGGAGTGAAGTCGGATTCTGCTCCTTTGTTTTTCCTTATCACTTCTCTCTGTCTGTGTATTTGGTAGGTAGTGTTGTTGTGGTTCATTTTTGTAGACTCGACTGCAGTCAGCACTTGAAAAGGAGCATCGTCAGAACGACTTTCTTCCAGACTCCTCCCTTTCGGTTTTCCTTTCCCTTTGCCCTTTTCTCTTCCAGTTCAACATTGTCAGGGTCAAAAACGTTTTTGGCAGTTTGACAATCGTTGTCGGAAGGGAAGGACGTGAACTTTTTCTGTTCGCATTTCATTCATTCATCATTTTAGAACATTCCAGTTCAATTTTGTAATTTGAGTGCTTTTAAATTAAAGAGTTTGCGATTTGAGTGCATTCGATTTAACTGCAATTAAACAATTGTAAAAGGAGTTGCTTTTAGTTTTTAATTGTCAGTTCAGTTGAGGGTATCAATATCAATTAATAAGCAGTTAAAATCAGTTAGACATTTTTTAATTCTCTGCGTGGTTAAATCAGTGGTCTAGCCTTTAAAGTCAACTGGGAGGACTTTAAATGGGCAAAATGTACAAATCTCGTAAGTTTTAATTGAAATTAAATTACATGAATTGGTTAATTTGATATCCGAGGGTTTATTGGAGATGGTTTAGATTTGGAAATTTAAAATGGCTGGAGCAACTTGCTAATCAAACAGTTGACAGTTTTGGATATCTAACGATAAAAGTATCTTAAAGATTAGTTATATTAATCATTTTTGTCCTTCATCTGTTCTTTAAAAATCTAGAAACTATTAAACGGAAGCGGAAGTCAGAGACTCCGGACCCCCAACCCGGTGCCGGTAGAAGGGTCATCGTTCCCCCGAAGACTCTGCAGAATCAGAATCAGCGAGGAAATGCTGGCAATATTGAGACCATAGAAATTGACATCTCGGATGAGGAAAGTGACAGCTTTAATAAGGATCGATCTAAGAAGTCGAAGATGGAGGAGAAGCCGAAACCCAAAAAAGGGACGGGGGCCAGCACTAAAGGTGTCACCATAAAAGGCCCATCCTCATCAACCAGCTCATCAAAAAGCTCAGGCTCGGGTGTTTTTCTATCTGCGAAAAGTAATCAGTCAACAAGTAATGGAAGCGAAAAGTTCTCAACAGCACCTGAAGGTTCAGGTTCATTCCCACCTGCATTTAAAATTCCCAACCCCGTCATTAAGAAGGTGGACGCATCCATGCCACCGCCAACGATGCCAGGACCTTCATCATCCCATGGAGTCAGACCTTCAGGCAACGCTAACGCAAGTGCAACCATTGCAACGGGGGGTGGACCGAAGAAAAAGACGCAGTCCCCTACTGAGAAGGAATTGAAGGCTACTGAAGAATCCAGAAAAATTAGAATAGCCATAGTTGAAGCCACCCAGGACGAGTTGGAGAAAGCAACTAAAGGTGAATTCGATGAAATTAATATCGACGACCTCGTAGCCAATCTTAAGGCTTGCATCAAAATGTGGCCGAATATTAACATCACTCACCGCTATCCCCAAGTTCGAGAGTCGTATGATAAAAGTCATGACTGGGAGATCGTGGAGTTCGGCCGTTGGTGGTTGTTTGGACTGACTGGCTTATTTTTTGCTTCCCCTGCAATGAAAAATCCAATTGTGCGGGAGGACTTCAAGATGTTGATTCGAACATTATGTCAGAGCTTCTGCAATGGTCATCCCACCCTAGTTGACGTCTTTGTACCTCAACTTTTGTCTATTCTCCGGGATTTAACCCTAGTAGGAGGAGATATGTCTACAATGAAAATTGATCTCCCGTTCACTAAAATTGGGGAGAATGGCACGAAAACGAGGTCTAACTCAAGCTTTGAAGTTAAAATCACCAAAAGTAACGACTGGGTCATTCCGCACTATCTCGAGGCAATTTCCATCATCTTTCCGAGAATCTTCTTTTACAATCACCAGTTACGACTTGTACTTCTGGAATTATTGAATCGACTCTCCAAGCGCTTATCCCCGACGTCATATGGACTGGTTGTGATGTCCACTCTTCACAATGCATTGATGCCTTCTATGGGATACTTGGTAAGTGACTTTTAAAAGTTGTAATCCATTTGATTCAATAAAAAGTGACTACTTATTATTTTAGTTTAATGCTAGTTTAGTTTTAGTTTAGTTTAATGCTATTAAAAATCAAAAACTTAATTCATTTTTTTGTATAATTTTGGCAGACTGAAAAAGCGACGGCAGAAATTGTCTATGAAGTAATGAAAGCGGCCTGTTGCCCGGAGGCTTCTTGGCGAGAGCTGGTTAACCATCGTGAGATCGGTTCGTTAGCTGCATTATCCGGATGTGGTGGAACATCCGTTTTTGCAGTGGAATCTTCTGACTTATTGTGTTCACCTGATTTTGCTATGCTGTACAATAACGGTAAGAATATTAGAATACAAAAAAAATAAAAACTTCATTTTTTGTTCTCTAGTCTTGTACATTGAAAACAGAAAACAACAAAGTATAATGCTTTTTTGGTAATATTAGATACGAATCGACCGTTGAGGAAGTCTTTCGAGTTTTTGTTTAACGAAGTGTTTCGTCGGAATACTCATACTCAGCTGTCCTCTGATATGATCACGGTGTCCTCCATGATGTCTGGTCGGCCTAAGACTTTGAATGTGGTAAGAATAGTAAAATAGTATCAATTTCAAGAATATTCCGCGTAGGACAAAAGGCTAAACTAGGATTTAATGTTTTCAGACGCTACACCCGCTTGTGGAAAACGTGATTGTTGAAGAATTATTAACAGTTTCCCGTCTTCCGCCCATTAAACAAGTACACGGGTAAGTAAAATAGTTGATCCATTTACTTTTATCTACAGTTTTAATTCATTTATATTTATCATATTTTGGCATTTGGTTTAGCAATTTCCCATTGATTGATTGCATTGGTATTTGGTATCTCCTTTTTCCCCACAGGCCCCCAACTGCTACTTCATCCCTTCCCGTTAAAGCTCTGGATGTGTCTGAATTATGGTCCAAAATTGTTAGATGTTGGGAAGGCGCATTAAATTATCAGTTCTCTCGCATCCACCCGCAACCTGGTCAGGTTAACGACCTAGCGAATTTAGTAATGTTCCTCCAGAACACTGCCACCCTTATGAAGTTAACTAGGAACTTGACGAGAACCCTATCTGGAAAAGGAAATGGGAAATATTCGTTTTTTAAAATGATTCATTTGCAGAGATGGACGGATGTTGCTAGTTTTGCCCTCCTTAACCTTACTCGGTAAGAAATACAAGTACTTTCATTAAATTGGGTAACCTTAAATTTTAGTGACGCATAAAATACTGTATTCTGATTACTTAATAGATTAACAGCGATAGAGAAGCATCAAGCGTACACCTCAATTTTGGACACCATTGTTTACTTGGACTCTTTTTCCTGGCTCAAGTTGTCAACACACCTATTGAATACGTTTATTATCTTCGCTGGTTGGCCATGGTTGTTTGAGTTCCAAGCAGATATACCTTCGAGGCTGAACCCTTTCCCTCCATTTGCAAGGAACCCCGATAGTTTACAATTCATTAAAAACTCTGACCTGTTGATGGCGAAAGCTATTAGAGCCCTTCGGCTGGAAATATTTCAGCCTTTTTCCAATTTTGTATTGGAGGTGTACTCATCAGTTATGAAAGCTGCTTCATCTTTGTATAGTCCCCCGCTTTTAGCAGAACTGCTGTCGGCAATTTCCAGTGTTAGCTGGCCATTAAAGAAAATGCGTAAGTCTGGTTTCGTCTATGAATGTCTATATAATTGATTTTTTTTGCATATTGCCATCTTTATTAAAATAATTTACCGTTCAATTACAATTTGCTATTTCAGCTTTGGACAACACATTTGCGTTTCTGATCCAAGTATTACAAACGGATGGTTGGAAAGTTGAGTCGTGCGTAAGATCAGGACTTGGTGATGCCATTGCAGCTCTTCCTTGTGTTTGCTGTCACAGTGTTCAACCTTCAACAATTTCTTTGCCGCTACTCCTGGAAAGTGGATGTCGAAGTTGTTCTACTGGAAAGTATCAAGAAGATGGACCATTACTTGAGTTGAAACAACAATATGCTGAGAAGATCATCTCGTTAGCATCACCCATTCTTCAGTCTACATTTTTGTCCGTGAAGCTCCGCCTGATAGAACTAATAAGTCGATGCAACAATCACATGGAAAATCCCTCACCAGTTGTGGCGATGTCGTTTGTAACTGTCGCTGTGAAAGGAAAAGCCATCCTGGGTGAAAAAATATTTGGGAAGTTCGGCAACATTTTGGCAGAAAGCAAAAATTCCCACTTAGAAACTGGCTGTCCCTTGAGACTCGAAGCGGCTCAACGGATTTTTAGAGTTGCGTTGCCAAAAGCATGCCGTAAACTACAACAAGAGAAAAGTAAACCAAATCTCAGTGCCTCCACCCGCATGAAAATTATGTTGGGAATTCAAGAACTCTCTACCGTTGGCTCTATTAGTTTGTCCGTGTTCGTGGAGGTCATGTACTTTATGCTCTATATTTTGAGTCAGTCTGACAATGATGTGGCGGTAGTGCTGATGGGTCAAACAATTGTTGCTAATTTTGCGGAAAAGTATAAATGCTTACCACACGAACTGATTACTCGCATTCGCTCCGAAATATGTCCAAAACTAGTGAAAACTGCCATCAAACAATTTTACCGATCTACCGAAGCTGACAGAATGGAAAAATGTTCTGGTTACATAGAAATGTTAAAGAGCATTGGCAGCTTCAATTCTCGGAACACTTTTGCTCAGTATATTTATCCCACCCTGATGGAACATATTGTTCCCAAGCTTCATGCTGACGATTCCTATCGTTTTCTACTTTCTGCATTGAGCGAGCACGCGAATGTCTCAATTACAGTAATGCTACAAGAAACTATTATTGTTTGGTACCCCACGCTTCTACTCGACCATAGTTCCGAGATGGTCAAGTGTTTCGATTTCCTCGCACAAACCTACAAGTTCGAAGCCATGTTTGCTGCAAAAGAACAGGAAAGGCGGATATTGAATGAAACATTATGTCGACTGCATGGGCGAAAGGAAAAAATCCTCCGTTGTCTAACTCACCTTTGTAAATGGGATGAAAGCAGCAGCCAGCAAGTTCTCTCACAAGGTGGAACCAAATCGATATCCCGTTCAGAAATTCAAGAGTTACTGGATAAGCGAATGCTGGAGTTTTTCCTTCATTTGGATACCAAAATCAAGAGTAGAATTGAAACTGTCCAAACAAAGAAAAGGATTTGGAAGTCATTTGTGAAGTTAATAAATATGATGGGGAAGAATAAAATGACTTCAATTCGCTCAAAGGCCTATCAAACCCTCAATTCTGTAATGGAGCAAGGACCTGTGTTCGCTGATGTGACGTACGAGGCTTGGAAAGTCTTCGCAGCAAAGTAAGTCTGCATAGTTTTTTTAACTACTAAGGTGGTGGTAACGATAATATTTAGCCTAGCATATTTAGTGCTAAGCGTGTTACATTATTTATATTTACTCCATTGAACTTATTCTTTTCTTTACAGCTTGGACAATGAAAGCTTTACATCGATGACGTGTCCCATCTTGGCAGCTATCCTACATCTTCGGGAAGTTCCATCAATGCGGCCTGCTGTCGATGCACTTATATCTCATTTCGTCTGCTTCAAGAAAGACTTAACCAGTAGCCAATACCCTAAACTGTACTTTCTGTTGGATCAATGTGACGATCAAGAAGTATTAAAAGTTATCAACGCAGCAGTGTCGTCACTGAAAGAACAAAAATGGTCGGACTACTTCAACATGCTCGTGGAGGAGGCAGGCCACAGCTACTCCCACATTCGCTATCAAGCCTTCCGCAAGCTGAATAATGTATTCGATAAGGAGGCTGCCTATGTAGAGAAGTTTGTATTAGCAATGGGAGAGGAAAATGTCTGCCGAGTGATTTCGACCTTGCTGGCCGGACTTCGGGGTGCTACGGGTGGTAAACCGGGGGAAGAAAAAATGCGGCTTGCTATCGCAAATTGCTTTGGAAATTTGGGAGCCATTGACCCATTCCGCTTCCGGAATCTAGATCAGGACAACTACTACAATCCTTCCAGGAGAGGTGTAGGCTTGGTGTTATCTGCCGAAAGTCAATTTATGCCCTTTTGTCTCTTCTACGTACGAGAATTGATTCGAGAGTTTAGAGATGCCAACGATACCACTATATTCGACTACTGCGTATGCCTGATCCGAAATCTGTTCCATGAATGCAAAATTCGTACCACTATCCATGACCCACTTTGGGGCGGTTTATCCAAGGAGGATCAAGAGACAATTTCACCAATGCTTCTCACAAAATATGTACTGGACGTTGAAGAAAATTTGCCAAACTTTAGCTGTCCCATTTATCTTACTGAACACGGGAAATCTTATGATGAGTGGCTGTTGAATTGGCTTACTGTTCTTATTACGTGCATATCGAGAGATGAGAAATATGCCTTTGTTCTTTTTGTGAAGAACATTAAACTGTTAAGGAAGAACGCAAGGATTGCAGCATTTCTCATTCCATTCGTAGCCTGTAAGTAAAACAAATTAAATGTAATGCAACATGCAACTAAATATATTTTGCTAGTGTGAACTTGTTTTCGCAGCTGGGTATGTAGGTATGTATGTAATATGTCTATTTTTGTTACTTTCCAGTGCATGCAATCTTTTGTGCCACCAACGACCAACTTGACCATATCATAAGTGAAATGAAAAACATCCTTGAGAGGTGGACAATTCTAGAGAACCGAAAAGTACAAAACAGCATGGCATTGCGGGATAGTGAATCAGAAGTAGATATCTTTGAAGAGCCCATGAGCGTAGAAAATGAAAGTGTGTTCCATTTTCGATGCACACAAGTCATTTTTTCGATTTTGGATCATCTGTTACGATCGGTAACACTGGCAAAGAGGAGGGCATTAACCGTGAGGAATAAAGCTGCGAACGGACGACACGTGACACCTACTCAAAGTCAAAAATTAGACCTACCGGAAACGATGTCAGATGCCAACATAGCTAAGGTTGAAATTGTGTTGAGTCAGATTCCACAGGTATAAAACTGGAGTATTTTTATCTCAATAATGTTGACGAATTTTGCGATGTATTAGCTAACCGGGTTAGTGTATGGAATGTAATTGTTTTGTTGTGTATTTACTTCTTCTAGCTTCTAATATCCCAAGTGGCTTTTGACAGCCAATCCAACGTTACGGCTCTTTTCTACATCGAACAGGAGTTAAAAAAGGATCCCTCCAATGAGAATCTTCAAAAGCACTTGGATTACCTGCAAAGAATATACGTCTCTCTTGATGATATGGATTCTGTCATTGGAATTTCTGCTGTTCGAAATAATGAACCTTTGTCTCATGAACGTGTGCTTGAAAATATTGCAGAGGAGAAAGTGGAAGATTATATGAAGAATATAGAGCAAATGGCTGAGCAGAACCATTCAAACTTAACAGTTAATTATGCATTAGTGCAAGCTTACTTGAGTGTGGACGAGCCCATAAAAGCCCGAAGCAGTATTGGTATGATCCTTGCGGAACGGTATGACCGACTTATCTAATAAAGCCAATTATTAAATACACATGCCATTGCGCAGCCACACTTCATATTTATAATAATTACTCTGCTTATTATATTTACCAATTTCAGGCCGGAGTGGGAGGTTGCTTTCCAAGATGTTCAAATGGAATCACTAGTCAAACTTAAGAGTTGGGATAATTTAAAAAAGGAGGTTGAGCATATTGAAAGTTTCAGTGGAAATCCTGTAATGATCGAGAAGAGTCTTCATTGGAATACTGCTGTTTCTCGAACAATATCTAAACTCCAATGTAATCAGTTTGACAAAGCTGAGGAAATTGTGTGTACTCTTCGCGAGAGGTTGGTGGCACCACTTGTAGCTGCTTCGGAAGAAATGCATCCATATAAACGGGCCTATGACCATTTTGTGCAGTTGCACATTTTGTCAGAAATAGAGGATGTGATAGATATAACGCGCAAGCACAGTATTCACCTGAAGAGTAGTGGAAGTAAGAGGATGAATCCAAATGAACTGTGCAGTGATATGATGGCCATGATAGCGACTTGGGACTCAAGACTAATGAACGTGAGCAAATCAAGAAAGACATTGGACCAGATTTTGAATATCCGCAAGGTAATGTGCAATGCAACCATATCGTAAAATTATAATTACCTACGTATGTAGTTAAACACGTAATCCAATATGTGACAAACTAAGTCATCAGTCATCTATTTACTATTTACCATTTTGAAAGAATGCTTTTTATAATTTTAATTTCATAATCTTTACCTTAACCTTTTGTGTTTAACATTTTAGAGTATATTTGAAATACTGAAAGCTACTTTCCGACCCACGGACCAGTTGTCCGAACTCTTGAATTCTTCAATTAGGGAATGCTGGCTGGACATCGCAAAGGATTCTAGCAAGTTAGTTGGTGAAATCAGTTAATTTTTTAAACTTAAATTAGTAGTACATATTCTAAACTTTGAATTTAATTTGTACTTCTAATTTGAACCTATTTTAGATGTGGTAACTTCATTCGAGCTGACAAAGCTCTGTTGGAAGCCAAGAAGTTCATGTCTCCCAAGGTTTTTATTGAAGAAGCAAAAATTTTAGCCCGGAAAGGTAACAAAGAAAATGCAGTCTCGGTCCTCCAGAAAGGAATCACTCAATACTTTCCTTATAAAGATAGTTGGAAGCTTCAGAACCAGCGAAGTGGCGATTCTCAAGTCATTGAATCCCGCAAGGTTTGCTCAAAAGCGTTACTCCTCCTAGCCAAATTTTGCGAGGAACAAAAACTACTCGACAAACAAGACTACATTGAGAAATACAAAGAAGCCGTAGATGTGTGCAAGGATTCGGAAAAGAATTATTTCACGCTTGGCAGTTATTTCGATCGTCTTTGGAGCACGGAAAAGAATAACTGCGACCTTCAAGGCAAAGTTTGTGAATATTATTCTCGCTCCCTCCTCTATGGATGCAAGTATGTTCATCAAAGTCTACCCCGACTGTTGTCCATTTGGTTTGATCATGCGGCCTCGGTCAACAGTGGAGATGCAAACAAGTCAACAGCAAATGGTAGGACGGTGGGAATGAAAGGTGTCAATGGTGGTTCGCCGTTATCACCAATGCTCATCAGCCCAGAAGACGCTCTGAAGAATATGGAACAATCAATAAGTGAGTCTGCGTATGCCAGCTTACCACTGTTAAAACGCTCACCACTCCAATCAATAATTGTAATTAATACGTGCTATATTTTGTTTTTTAGTGCGCCTAATTAATAATGTCCCTTCATATGTCTTGATGACTGCCTTTACCCAGCTGATATCTCGACTATGTCATTCTCACAGTTCGACTTGGAAGATTTTGAAAACCATCATTGTGTTGATATTAAAAATTCATCCTCACCAGACACTGTGGATGACAATGGCTGTGCATAATGTAAGTCGTTTGAAGTTCATTTTAAAATTCGTATTCGTGAATTAAATGGGATATGAGTTATCAGCAATATAACTATAAATAGGATGTGGATGTAAAATACTATAATCCTTTCTCTAGTCCGTTAACAGCACAAGAGTAAAGCGTTGTAAGGAAATTTACAAGAGTGTAGAAAAAGAAAGACCTGCTCTGAAGAATACCATTAAAGACTACTGCACCTTATCGGACCAACTCCTCCAGTTATGCACTAAGATTGTCCCTCAAAACAGTTTGGTAAGCCCACCTGTACCAGTTTTTATGATTTTTTTTCCTGTAGCCACTAATACTGACGATAAGAGTAATAAGCTAATGCCTAATACACGTTTTTACAACCCACAGAAAGTCAGCTTGAACAAGCTATATGATAAACTACCAAAATTCATAAGCCACATGGGGAATGTACTAATGCCGTTTCAAATCCTCATGAATCCTTTACTTCCACAGCAAGGCTTCAGTCACAAGGAACACGATCCTTATCCAGAGTAAGTCCAACATCCTCTGACTCCACTATAATATTACATTATGTTGACTCGTTAACCGTAATTTGTTTTAGTAATAGGTACGTTATTTTAACGATATATTTTTATGTATTTATGTTTGATGTCTTGCAGGACCCCGGTGTATATTAGCAGCATTGACGATGAGATTGTGCTAATGACGTCTCTGCAACGCCCAAAGAAACTAACGCTGATTGCTTCGAACGGAAAACGTTATGGGGTATTGTGCAAGCCAAAGGATGATCTACGAAAGGACAGTAAAGTGATGGAGGTGAACAGCGTGGTAAATTGGTACCTTCGTCAAAGTGCGGATTCAAGTAACCGTCGGCTTCATGTGCGGACCTACTCCGTAGTCCCAATCAATGAAGAATGTGGACTGTTAGAGTGGGTTCCCAATCTTCAGACCATGCGAACCATTCTGGGAAGCTTATATAAGGAAAGGGGCCAGTCGGCAGTTGTTGGACGAGCATATATAGCTAAAACCGATCCTCTACCAGAGAAGAGAAGAAAATTTCAAGGACTTTTGGACTCACTCCCTCCCGTGTTTAACGAATGGTTCTTCTACAACTTCAATGATCATCAGTCCTGGTATGTAGCGAGAACCGCATACACCAGAACAGCTGCTGTGATGTCCATCGTAGGTTACATCATGGGCTTAGGAGATCGTCACACAGAAAATCTACTGCTGGATTCTACTACGGGCGAGGTGGTACAAGTGGACTTCAATTGTCTTTTTAACAAAGGTGAATCATTCGAAATCCCAGAAAGGGTCCCTTTTCGCCTCACGCAGAATATGGTGGATGCAATGGGACCCCTTAAGTACGAAGGTGTGTTCAAGCGCTCGTGTGAAATCACAATGAATATGTTCCGTGAACATCAAAACGTCTTCTTGTCTGTATTCCGTCCTTTTGTTTATGATCCACTCGTGGAGTGGCAAAAGAAATATTCGAGAGTTAATACAGAGTCGTTGGAGAATGGTGAAACGACTAATGGACAGGCTGTCAACACGATGCACTTCATTCAATGTCGTCTTAATGGGACTGGCAGGAACTCAATGAGGGAAATTAACTCGGAGCTGTCCGTCGAGGCTCAAGTGAAGTATTTAATTGATGAAGCTACATCTTTGGACAATTTATGCCAGATGTTTTGTGGTTGGGCAGCGGCAATGTAATGGAGTTTACGCTGTTACATTTATAGTATTTTCTACTGTTTTAGAATCTGTATCTTTCTTGTGTATCTTTAATGAATTAATTGGATTTAAAGTTTTTCCTATCCTGTAATACTTTTTCATTTTTAATGTATTTTCTGATGTTCATTGTTATTTACGATTTGTGAGACCTGTGCAAGGTTTTAATTTATAATAAGTAATTAGGAAACTACGCCAAACGGCATTTTAATTCATTTACAAGGTGTAATACTACTAATTGTTACTATCTTACCTTACGTTAAATATTTAAGAGCAGACCATATCGGCGGAAAAAAATCTAAAAGTTTATTATTTGTTCGCTAAGACACGTTCAACTACTTATACCACTGTGGGAGTTTTTTTTATTTGTACTATTATAAAAAATGTATTTTACTTTTACAGATGTACCTGAACACGAGTTTTATGTTCTTCATTTTTCAAAATAAAGTGGACTTAAATGTTTTAAATGATTTATGATAAAAAATATTTATTAAGTACGACTAATTTTTGTATTGGAAATTGATTGTCAAGCAGTTCGTATAAGCTTTATTGATACATTCTTAAAAAATACATTAAGTAGGTATGCATAATATTATTTACAGTAATTATGTTGAAGCAGCGCAAACTTTCGATATTGCATATAACATATAATGCTATGCATTGTGGTAAAATCATAAAATATTAACACACTCACTGGGGTCAGAAATAAGATTGCCTAAGTATTTGACTATTTCAACATCTGAAGTTCGCAAATTGAGTTCTTTGAATAAAGAGTAAATGCCAGTGTTGGAAGCCTTGCCACTCCCTTTATATTTGTCCATGAGACACTTGTACATGTACACTTTCCCTTCAATCTCCGCATAAATTCCTCCAATGTAAGATAACAAGCTCACATCCGAGTTGTCGAAATTCACTTGCATTTTCTTCTCAAAATTTTGAAACAAGTCACCGCAATAAGCTGGGCCACCTAAAATTGTCCTTTTCTCAGCACTAATAATAGTAACGAGCGTAACCAGTCTAGGCGGAATCAAATCGTGCACCTCTAGTTTCTCCGGAATGCATAAGCCAATCAAGCGATATGTTTCAATGTGAGATTGTACAAGAATCCCTCGGTGCCAACGGAGTAGTTTCCAACTGGAAGCCTGCTGACAAGATTTGAATCCAGGACCACCCAGCGCTGGAATAAGAGGTATGAGGGAGGTAATGAGTCGTCCTATTCTGCGATTCCACGTTTCTTTCCCGCAAATGATAATCGGTTTGCCCAGCAAAATTGAGTATAGAATGTGATGCGCGATTTTGTGATATACACGGAAAAATCTTGCTATGCCGTAACCAGGAACTCCACCAACAAGTTTTTGAGATGCGTAGATCCACCACGGTTCTTTGACTATTATCTCGTCATTAGTATCATCAAGTGAACTTTTGGAAGGAGATGAAGCTAAACTTAAGCTGATTTCTTCATCTGAACTGAATGAGTGTAGGCTGCTCACTTTATGTGCACTTTCACCTCTTGAGTATTCGTCTGGGATGCCAGCAGCACTTGACAGAGATTCATCTGCTTTCCTACTTTGAGGTTTACTGGAGGTCACTGATAGTTCAGCTTCAGCTAAAGAACTTAGAACTGAAACTCCAAGGTCCGCCTCCGTTTCGGCGACTGTGTCTGCTGGCGAAGAAGGATTGTTCATGTCAGAGTCTTCTTCAGAAACGGTGTGGTAGGAGCCGGACTTATTATCAGAAATGACGGGACTCGGAGCATGCAACTTTTCAAGAATTTGCTGAATTTCATTCTTGTTTGAGTTGAGCAGTATCGACCCAACATTATTGATACCCTTATTGTCCTGGATAATTTCGAAGGGCGAAGTTTCCGATATTGATTGCCTGGAAAAATCTTCAGGATTTGATGGAGCCTTATCTGGTTTTCCGATACCTTTCTTTGTCCCATTAAATTCGGCTGTTGATATTCCCGTTGAGTTATTATTATTGCCACAGTGTGCAGTCTTCATTGGTTGCATCGGGGTTTGAGTTAGCCGGAGATTTTCAAAGTGTTGGCGAAATGATAAAGTTGACTCAGTCATTTCGGTAAAAATAATATCCATTTTACAGCTATTGTAGATTTGCATTAATTTTCCGACTAGGTAGACTGAGCCCAATTGACCCATGATTGTTAGTGGCCGGAGTCCCTCTCCTTTCGAACGAAGTGGGTGGACTAATGGAATGTGGAGAGATTCAGGATGACGATAGGAAACATTTCTTGAAGAGTCAACATCAAGAATGCGGATTTTCTTCAGAAAACTTGCCAGCCCAGATTCAAAGTTTGGCTGAAAGAACGACGCCGTCTCGGAGACTATATTCCTTACATACGTAACGTTTGCGCTCTCCTGTTTCAAAGAATTAAACTTCAAAGTTCAATGTGAATTTGAATAAAAATTAAACTGAATATTCTTAATCGATAAATCTAAATCAAAGCCCCTTATTGCATTATATACTTACATAACTCTGGACTGTTGTTAAAATATTATGTATTTCCGAGTACTGGTGAGCAATTTGGTCCAAAGTGACTGTATCTGAATCCACAAATTCATCACTTTGGCTGTCATTATCTTCCCCGTCATGCTGACACTGATCTCCAGACTCATATCCAGACATCACACTATGCTCCTGAATAACGTTTTCTTTTGCCAACTGCAATTTCTGGAGGTACAAGTTAAGCTCGTTCGAGAACCACTCCCGGTTACAGTACTCCAGCACTGATGTCACCTTTCCAAACTCGGAAACTAAGAATTTGATATACTTGTCGAGCTTGATGTGGTCCTTGGTCACGTATCCGAAACAGAATGGACGAACGAAGCCCCGTGCTTTCAGATCATACATCGTGAAGTATTGCATAAAAACGTGGACGTTCGGGAAGACATTCTTTCTCATGACCTGGGTGTCCTGACATATTCGAAATTGGCCCCTGCATAAAAGACAATCATCAACAATCAACTTTCTCTAAAGTGCATTTAGATACTTAAATGCGTCCAATCATAAGTGCATTTACACATTGAACAAGGTATATATGCTACCTTGTTCAATGGCATTTATATAAGTGAACTTACACTGTGTTAACTTGATAATCCGTGGACATCAAATGCACCACAAAGTCGTTTAGCTTGATATCTGTCTTATTCGAAGCGTCATTTGGAATAGTGCAAAGGGGGATGGGTCCTTCCAGTTCGGAAAACTCGGCAACAATGATAAAATCGTGGTTGAGCGCGTCCTCATTCTAAAAGTAAAGAATACACAAAAAACCTATATCAAAATTGCTCACCTAATTATTATTTTTGAACCCTTACATTAACTACACAATAGGCTTATCTTTCTTCTCGAACCTGCATCAACGGAACCTTCGTCTCCTGAATAGGTTTGAAATCCGACGGGAGTCTCCTCCTCTCCTCCCTTTCCCCATCGGCTAACTCATACATCTCCGAATAGTCATTACGCGTATAAAGAAAATCAGAATAAGTCAGGGACATCGCATTTGACCTTGACCTCGCGGTTGTTCGAGCAGCACCCTCTCCTGGGCCTGCAGTCACTGTCATAATCAGACACTTAACTATTCAGTTAAATTTTCCCTATATTACAATACAATACATAAAGTAACAACTATTTTAACTTAAATTAAGTATTAACAACTTTCTCTTTTCCATCCCCTTCCACCTCAAGAAAGCAAGAAACCAAAGATGAACTACTCATATCAGTAGCTAGATTTCACTCATTTATTTATTAGCGCAATTAGCAAATACGGAAGCACTATTTACTAATTTAGGTTAACCAAATTACGTGAGTGTTTTGTGCTAACTGTTATTGTTTATGTTTATGTTAAACTTGAGTGGAGGATGTAATGCTTCCTCCTCCTCCCCTGCTGATAGCATGATCAGGTGATCTGCACAGCACAAGAGCTTTTTATGACTGGGCCCCCATTTTGGCGGCAGATAGGCTCGCGTATGTTTACCATCATCTAAATGCACGCATTTTACATTTTGTCGTTCTTGGGAAGTGAAGTGCTTTTGTTGCACTCAAAGTCAAGTCATATAAAACAGATAAGGTAAGAAAGAGGCTTATCAAGGCACCTTTCACCTTCTGTTAGGTAGTTAAAGTTATGGAGAGTAGTTAGTGTAGAGAGTAGAGTTAGTAACGTTTGCGTGAAGCCGGTTGTATCCTCTAATTGATTGTAGCTTATCAAGACACCTAACGTAAAGGATAGATGATAAGCGCATGCGCTTTGTAAGTATTTTTCAACTTGGAAGAGTCAGTGTGAAATCGAGATGGAGGACTATCCATTCCAACCGACCCTGCTGAGCTTGCAGGATATGCTGAACTTATCAGGGGATGAAGATGATAATGGAAGTGATTGGACTTCGAATCCCTATAACATTCATAACTTTTTCGAGCCCATCGTTCCCGATGTAAAAATTGAAAAATCAAGTCAGGCCTCATCAAGTCAGGCAAGTAGCGCAGGGCACAGCAGTGGTGGCTCCAGCTTCACGTCATATTCCAATGGTAATCAATATGACCCATTTGCATCTCCCCCGAAGAGTAGACAGGCTTCCCAATCGCCAAAGAAGAAACATCAGCCCGGAAGTACACCAGCGATGAAATCTGAAGTTATCCCTGAAGTGTATGATGACGAGGACTTCCTCGATTGCTTGGACACGTTTGATGAGCGATTGGTGAACGATGAGCTGCAGCAGTGTGAAAGGAAAGCGGAACGTCTTGAACCGAGCAGTTGGGAGGTAGAGAAAGGGCCTTCTGTAATGGGTTATGAACAAGAGCCAGTTACGGAGGAGGAGTCGGTGTTGCCACCGATCCCCCTTGAAAGCGATGATGAGGAGGAAGGTTTCGTAAGTCATGACGAGGAATTCATAGGACCTGATTTACAAGGACCGAGACTGGAAGAAGTTCGTGTTAATGATATGAGGGCGGAAAAGGCCAAGAAGAAGAGGCAAGCAATCTATCAGCTAAGTTCGATGATTGCCGTTTTAAAGCGGTATAGTGGCCTTCTGCAAAAATTTCTGGTAAAATGCGAAATATTTACAATTTATGAAAAGAACAAAGCAATTATAATAATTGTAACTGGCATTAATTTTTTGACGTAATTTTTCATTTCAGGTAACGGAAGGTAACTTGGTTCTGGAACAATACCATGCG
Source organism: Lepidocyrtus lignorum (assembly GCA_034696835.1). NCBI lineage: Eukaryota > Metazoa > Arthropoda > Collembola > Entomobryomorpha > Entomobryidae > Lepidocyrtus > Lepidocyrtus lignorum. The sequence continues at coordinate 23,946 of JAQGAG010000115.1, forward strand.
CAAAATATGTTGAGTGGAATACTACCAGAAATGGAGACCGAGTCTGCACATTCTAGTCACCCCTATGAAGTCGCCCATTCCATTACGGCGGCTCTTGTTGACCGGGTCAAAGGCAGAACGGCATTGAGCACTCTCCCAGCGCAACGACCTCATTTATGGAGAACCTCCGAACTTCTTCAGTTGCAAAAGGCGGTCCTAGAGTCAGTAATTTCCCGCAGAGAGTTCCTCCTAAATTGTCGATACACCGATCTTCTCACTGACATGGGCTTCGACCAAGATGACTTGTCTAGGCTCCAGAAGTGTTCCACAAGTAAAGCCGAATTGGGCATGTTGAAGATTATCATGAATGAGCACCAGTTCCTTAGCAAGTCACAGTTTAGTACGAAGGAGGCCCTTCGTTCTGTCATTATTCGGCGCGATGCTGTTGGAGGACCACGAGCTCTTGTACTTCCTTCACCTGAGCGACTAGTTCAAGATAAATGGAAAGCTGTGGCGGAAATAAGAAGAAAGACTGTTCTAAGTAACTTAAAAGATGAGGATATTGACTGGCTATTTGTAATGAAGAAGATGGGGATGATGAATCACAAGTTTAACGTAGACGAGTCAGTTTGTCGCCTCACCTATGATCATTTACTCAGCTTCAAGTACAATGGCAATCCATGGACGATAGAAGAGCTTAAAAAATTACAGGTAATTTTGTACTTTTATTGTATCAAAACTTCAGTTTTTAGCGTTCATGAAAGTCGTTTGTTAATTATCTTTGTTATGTCTTAAATTTTTAGACGATTCGAGAGAAATTCTGTAACATTTCATGGGCTCAAGTTGCTGAACGCTTGGGAACGAACCGGACACCGTTTTCTTGTTTCAACAAGTACAAAGCACACTGTACAATTGATCCACCTAAAATGGACATGTCAGGAGACGCACTTCGATACATCACCTGCTGCTATGAGCAATTCCGTGGAAATGTGGCCAAACTAGATTATCATCTCTCAAAAACCTTGCCTGGCATTTACAATAGTATGAAGAACAAGCACCTGCTAGTACTATATAGGCAAACCTTTAATTCAAGATTCAAGAAAGGAATATTCAGCATTGTGGAGGATGTCTTACTGTTCGTGACAATGGAGAAGTTCAACAAGTACCTGGTGGAGAGCAACGGGATAATTGATCCGGTTGGCTATACTTTGCCATGGAGGTAT
>JAQGAG010000116.1:0-25116 GCA_034696835.1 Lepidocyrtus lignorum
AATTGTTATTACTATTACATGTACATATTATGGAGCATCCAGTATTCCTGATTGTGAGTTCTGTTACGCTTATAAAATATAGAGTTAGTATGTTGTTTTATTACGTGCTCTTCTCCTTTTACATTGATAGACTACAATTATTTATCTCAAACTTATTTTTTGTAATTGGAAATCCGCACTTTTTTAAAACTTTTATTTGAGTTTCGTAATCACAGCTCGAACATTTCATTAAAATGATGAGCCTATTGTTTGCATTTGAAAAATGTTGCTCTTGAATTTTCGAAAACAATTTGATGCTCATTACTACTATGGCATATTTCATACCTATTGCGAAATATGGGGATGAAAAATCAAAGCTTACGTATTAATTTTCCAGGAGTGATACTTTTTAAGTGGTATTATAATTTTAGAAAATACGGTATATCAGTTAAAAGACTGGTTTGTGATGTAATGCATGTTATGGAAAATATTTAACTACATATATTGGGCGAACGTAAGCATTATGATTATGAAAGACCAAAGAAGATGTTGGATTGATTTTTCTTTGGTGGTATGATTTTTATTTGGTACATTATGTACATATACTGGATACACTTCTACGAATTTTTTATCTGCGGAGATACCAAATACCAACACAGTTCAATTTTTGACAGGCACATGACTATGACCACTGCATATTTTTGTTCGATAAGGATCGTTGCGATTTTGTTTGCTAAAACAGTCTTCCGATGCTGGATGGTGATCGCATCCACAGAAATCTTCAGCAGGAGGTTGCTGTAATTAGATAAATTATTTATCATTACGATTAATTTTTCTTAAATGAATATCTAATCTAAACAGTATATATACAGTCATTATATTGATTTTCCATCATACATAAATATATAATATATCTACCTATATAGTTTTCTTGATTGAAACAAGGTTAAATAAAAAAAAATGTGAAACTACTTTTCGAAGGAAAAGGAATGAATGAAAGCCAAATTAACAAAGGCATAATGCAGATTGAATGTGGAGCTCCACGGCTCCATAACCGGATTAGCATATAATTATGACACAATTTTATTAAAGATGCAAGCCCAGACCATAATTTCCGATGATCAGTAATGATGACCTACATGCAATGATTGTTGACCCCATTAAAACATGTTCAAAATAAGAATAATTCCACTTTTCATTTATCACTCTGTCATCTCCAAGAAAGCTTCGCTCTAATTGATTTGATAATGTCCACCAAATTTGATTTTCGGGGTCGGCGTGTACTGATTACCGGGGGAGGTAGAGGTTGGTGCAAAACCCATTACATTAACCACATTTTTACCATTCTAAAAGAAGTTCAATTCTCACATGATTCTTTTCGCAGGTCTCGGATTAGGAATTGTTACAAAATTCTTGGAAAGCGGGGCATCAGTTGTTATTATCGATTATGATAAGGAACTGTTATGCAAAGTGAAAAAAGATAATCCCACTGTGGACGTACACCAAGTTGATTTATCCGACTGGGATCAAACAAAAAACGTTTTGGAGAAAATTGGGATGATTCATCACGTCGTCAATAACGCGGGCATGGGGAGGCCTGCTGAAACATTTTTAAATGTTAAACCAGAGTCAATTGATCAGTAAGGCTTAGGCAAATTAAGATGCAATACGCAAAAATGCAATGCAAGTAATACAATTTTCATATGCATTTGCAGTCCTGTACTAAAAAAATAAGAAAACATTTGTACGGTGGTATCATGGCAGTGCCGCCGTCGCCGTCCGTCAAACGAGGGGCTCTCAGAGAATTCAAATATTTCTATTATTATACTTTTCAGAATTTTTAACGTCAACTTTAAATCAATGGTTAACGTGAGCCAAGTAATTGCGAAAAATATGATTGCGAATAATGTTGAAGGTGGAACCATCGTCAATATTTCTTCAATTGTGAGAACTCATAAATGCAATTATTGTATGTACATAGTTATCTTGTGTTATCGGCTAATTTTATTAGCCTATCCCTGCCCTCACCTTTCTCGTACAAGTTTTGAATTATTTTGTAGTCTGATGTCGTTGCAGTAGCCGGACTATGCACTTACAGTTGCAGCAAAGCCGCAGTTACAATGTTAACAAAATGCATGGCTCTGGAACTGGGGGAATATGGAATTCGCGTGAACTGCATTCGACCAAGCATGGTCAAAACGGAACAAGTTGGAAATCTGGCTGGAAACCAAAGTCAAGTCCTGACCAACGTAATGAAAGCCAACTCTCGCAAAATTTTAAACAGGTTGGTTGAAGTAGCAGAGGTTGGAGATGCTGTTTTGTACTTATCCAGCTCCGCATCGTCGATGACGACCGGATCTGATATTTTGTTGGACGGGGGAATGCTCACGTGCTAACAATGATTTTATACCAACTTACCTTCTTACTAAACGTAAGTATATTTCGTATATGTATAGAGGAAAAATCTTAATACACCGATTTATGTACTATAATGTAGGTAGTACATTTTTTAATCTATAGAATTCTAAATATTTTTCTTTTCTGATTTTTGTGCATAATTTATTGTTGAATAAAAGATTAAACTATGACTTACTGGTATATTTATACTTATATTTCGCACTTACAACTACTATGCATCGGTAAGACAATGTGAATACCAATGACTGGATAGTGACTAATATTACGTTGCTCCAGAAGAATTAATATTAGCCTGTTGAAACGGATTATTTTGAAGAGGAGTAAATGTAAAAAGATTTTTTAACAGATTCGAAAAATTAAAAGTATTTTTGTCATCCCTTTGGAAATCATTCTTAACAATAGGCGATTGTCGAGGTACTAATGGATGGAATATCAGCTTAGCAGCCAAAGGTTTCACCGGAAAATGACTGGGATTAGGCTTATCACTAGCTTGTTCACCGGGAGGGGTCAAGTCCTCGTCATCCAAACTTGACCCAAATGTATGCGAGTAAGCCTGCTGGAAAATTTGATCTGCTTTCTTCCAGAAATTATTCAGTGCAACTGAAACTGGTTGTGTGGTTGTATTGGCTTCAGGAACTGATAACGCATTGATCCGAAATCCAGAAAAGAATTGGTATCCACCTTTGTTATCATCTCGGTCGACCCTGGAGTCCAACTTGTTTTCATTTTGCTCCTCACTTTCTTGATTGCTATACTGGGGGAACATGTATTGCTTAGTTATCATATCCGCCCCCTTTTCCGCTATGGCGGCCACACTGTGATAGGGGAATGTTCCAGTCAAAGTAGGCATAACTGAAGCATCAATCACGCGAAGAGATTGGATTTCATGAACTTTCAATTGCGGATTGACCACTGAGGGAATTTTCGATGTTAAAGAACCCATTCTACAAGTTCCAACTCCATGATTTAGACTTATTGAAAAATGTCTAATGTAGCAATCCCAATATCCATATCCACGAAATATGTAACTTTCGCAGCCTGGAAATGGAGCCTCAGTAAATATGGCTTTGAATGTCGGATTTACTTCCATCAGCTTAACTGTCTCTTCCAGTCCATCAATTAGCATTTGCTTTTCCGATGAGAATGCCATTTTAGGATCGTCATTCATTTCGGATAAGAAATTTGGATTTACGATTGGCTTCAGCTGCGGATCATTTCCTGTAATGGACACCTCCCCTCGGGATAGAGGCTTTTTAAGAGCAACGTTAATGAACATTGAATTTGAGCTACTTCCGAGGGACGATGAGTTCTTATAGTCATGTAAAGATGCGAGCATATATTGGTTTAGAATATGCTCGGGAATTCCCAGAAAATGGGAGAGTTCTTTGGAATATGCTTTGTAGTTGAGGTTGATAAGGGGCATTCTGAGAATTGTAGTGGAGTTCCAGGAATCATCGTGCATTACTGACATGGTGGCGTTTTTTACAGTTTGTTCCGCAGTTCTGAAGAAAGGGCCTAGTGGAATTGCTAAATGATCTTGGAAGTTCTGGCCTACCGGTAAATTGACCTTTTGGGATATCTGTAATGAAAATTTAGCAATTCAAATTAAATACTCTCCATAATGATGAGTTACCGAAGATTTTTAATTGTAAGTGGCTTTGGTATTTACATTAAAACGGTCCAGAGTGGCTTTTGGTCCGATTCCGGATAGCATAAGCAGTTTAGGTGTCCCAAAAGTTCCGGCAGATAATATCACCTCTTTTGTTGCATTCGCAAATCTAATCATCCCGTGTCGTTCGTATTTAACGCCAGTAGCTCGGCCATTTTCATCAATGATGACCTGCGCTTGAAAATAGATATATATTATGTTTCAGCTCAGTGTGGGTCAGCGATGATTATAGTTATGTGTAAAACAAGAACAAACAAAAATTATTGAATTAAAGAGTAAGAGAAACTACAGATTATACTCGTATAATACGTACTGAGTGAACATGCGAATACTTCTGAACTTCAAGTTTCGGAGTCGTCTTGATAAGAGCCTTATACGTGGAACGATAATATGGACTTTCGCCGTTTGCAACCGAGTATTCTGAAACAGATATTATAATTTCAAATTCCGATTCGATAAATAGTTTCATTCATGAGTTCCAAATGAATTATTTTAGCTGCCCAGGTACTTTTTTTCATGTAGTTTTTAACTGTTTTAAAATACGACTGCAACATAAACAACCCCCATCCTGGGTCTTGGGTTGCTTCCATCCATTCATTGTAGTCTGGGAATGTCCCTTCATTCAGAGTTCCAAGATAATTTAAATTTGCTGAGCCACCGAGACCTTTTCCCGCAGAAAATATATATTTCTATAATTCAAGAAATAGCTCGTGTTATTCAAAATTCATGAATTCTGATTGCAAGTACGGCACAAATATGAAATGTACAGAGTGATGCTTAATTTTGGTCGAACTTTGTCCGGACAGAGCAAACAAGTATCATTTTGGGAAACCGAAGAAAACATCCAGTCATTCGCTGGATGTTTCGCCATCAGCATCGACATTGCGGAATTGTCATGATTCATGTGAGGGGCTCCTCCTGCCTCTAAAAGAAGAACTGTAAATTGCTCGGAAAGCCGAGCTGCAATAATGCTGCCCCCTGTTCCTGCTCCAACTAATAAAAATATAATCCACTTTTTAAATATTCTTATCCCTTTAAAAAGAGCAAACTAAACGGTAACAGAAGCAGCCTTACCTACGATAAAGTCATAAACTTTGTCCTTCTCATCTTTCCCCTCAAGTTCCATTTTGTTCTTCATTTTGTCAGCCCTTTCCCATGATGCCAAGATCATTGGAAGGTTTCCCATTTTACGTTCGTGTTGGGGCTGCTGTGATATGGATGTTGGTGGTGGCATGCTGAGAGCACTGGTCACGACAATTAACGACAGAAATGAGTGGGAAGCTCCCACAGCAAACACAACACTTAACCATCCCATAATTATTTAAAAACGTTGATTATATTTGTTGCAACATATATACGTACTCCTCCATCCAAACTAGAAAATTACTTATTTTTAAAAGGATAATTCGTCATTTGACATAAGAAGGTAGACGGTACTGAAAAGTCCTTTTGGTTTTTGACAATGACAGTTGAAGGTCTAAATAATTTATTTAAATTATTTAAACCTATGGATTAAAATATGCCTTCACTACCTAATATCAACTACATAGTATACGAGACTGATAATAATTTCTTACTTTAAAGAAGAAGATAAAAACACTGCAGAATTATGTAATCTTTGCGTAATTCAGTTGGTGTATGAAGTTTTAGATTTGCTCATTCGACAAATGTTTAAACACACCAACAAATGACCAAAGGAAGGAAGCATAAAATTATAGAAGTTTGGCTTGGATATTGGGTCTACTTTAGAAGTTATGGTATGATGCGATACTCCAATTTGATAAGGACAAGATATAACATGGCACTAGTCCATGACCAATTATTATCATTTGGAGATTATGGTTATAGTTTCAGCCATGCATAAAAAGTGTTATACCTGTGTTATTTTATTATGCCAAAATTGCTTGGTTGTTTGTAAAACTGTTGTTATAAAAGCTAACTTTTGCTATTAATGCCATATAAGATGTAAATTAGTATCAGAGGTACCAACCGGTAACTGTTGACCATCCACAACTATTATTAACGTAGGATACACACTCATTGCTACCAATAATTAAAAGTGATTTTTTTTTCGCTAGTTTGAATGATCTAACCAATGAAACTGATCATTACTTCATTACTTGATTTTTTAACTAACCAAGTCAAGAAAGTGAGCAAAGACCCAAATATAAAACATCATAAGAAATGGGTGTAGTAGAAGTGTAGTATTTAGTTTCTTTTAAATTATATCATAAAGCGTTATTATAGAGAACCGTGTGATTTACATTTGCATATAACAATAGCTAGTGAACCGATTATAAGTAGGCACTTCCTCTAATACCTCATACAAATACTGGGTAACGTTGATGAATGAAAACGCAAAACCCTCACGTTTGGGAGGAATAATCAATTGAAACTGTATTTGTTAATTGAAAAATAGATTTTTATTTACATATCTTTTATCACCTCAGCATTGTCATGTTATGAGGGCAACTTCTAACCCTGTAACGCTCAAAACATTTAATTAAATATTTGTATCATTATAAATACTACTAACAATACTAAACTAACAATTTTAACTACCTGATGATAATAACGTTATGAATGAATTCGAATTAATTTATTTCTTGCTCTAAATGTACGCGGGCTCATTGTTGATACGCCTACTAGTATGTTACCAACTCTACTTCTCTTAGGATTCAATTCTACGCGACTACGCTCGTTGATCTCACCATCAGATTCTGTCAACGAGGAGGCTGTCGTAATTGCCTCGTTTTCATTTAGCGTTGATGAAGAAACGTCTTCTGGACTATAATCACTATCACTAATACTAGGACTCGTTGTGGCTGCCACTTCATCATCGTGTACGTCCCCCTCGTATGAAAGGTTCTCTTGACTGTGGCCACCGCTCGAATTGAAAAATGAGCTGGAACTCTTGTTTTCATCTTCCGCACCCTTAAAACTGTCTATATCTGAAGAATCTTGGCCATTTTCGGTATCCCCAATTGAGACTTTGTCTTGACCAAGTGGATCCTCTGTAAAATCCTCATTGTAGCCATCGTCGTAGTCATCCGCTTGAGCGACCTCACCATCTTCCTCTTCTTGACCGTTGTCATTCTCGCTTTCACTAACATCCTCGTTCAGATTAACGGCTAAGGTGTTATTCATAGCATCGTTGTCACCGTCTTTTAATTTTGGCGCAAGTATATCCGTAATATTTGTAGGGTTTAAATCCACTGCCAAGACTGGATTTCTACTTTCTTCGGCCACCAAATTGTATTGGAAATAGTCGCTTTTGTTAGCTCGTCTTGTTTGTCGATTTAGGTTTTGAGTATCGTCTAGCTCAATATCTTTGAAGACGATAGGGACCTGTTCAGCTTCAGGAGTGGAATTGGTGGTAGTATTTGGCTCAAGTATTCGTTGACTAACTTCATCATCATAATCACCGTTTTCTCCAACTTGTGGTGGCTCTGCTGTAGTAACCACTTCATGTTCAAATGATGCTGAAGTGTCTAAATCAATTCTTTCTTGAAACGCGTCCTGCACCACAGACGATTTTTGTGTGCGAACCTCAAACGTTTGACGGGTGACTGTGAAAGGGGTCGCGGTTGCTTGTGCAATTAAGTCATTTCTATTTTGGCCACCTTGATGTCGTCTTTTTCCGTTGAAATTCAATGGGCGAGCGTACATCCGCCTCACAAATCGTTTCTTTCCTGGGGATTTCAATTCCGACGGAAGCGCCGATGCTGGTGTGGGGGTCGTGCTGTACTCGAGTGCATTATTGCTGTAAGATGTGATGAAAGTTGTATCAAAGTTGGATTCGTCAGGTGCAGGGGTAGTCGTCGTCCTTCTCTTTCCAGGGCGTCTACGCTTAATTTTGACAACATCTTTTGGAACAGGTCGGTGGCTGGATGTTGTTAGAAATAAGCTTTCTAATGATTCGTTTAATGTCGTAGTTTTTCTTGGAATGTTTTGGTGTCCTAGATGACCTCTTGGATGGACGACGACTTGAGGTGTGGTTCTGAGCCTTTTACGCACCAACTTAAAATCTGGACCTTGAGTGATCACTTCTTCCGTTACATCACTGTATGAAATTTGGGATGTTGACGAAGGTGTAGAATAGTAAGTGGGAGACTGGAATGGTGTAGCGGTTGGAAGGGATTCGTCCTCCAGGCCTTGACCTAGCTGATTTCCATCAGGTAAAGAGGAAGGTGTGCTGTTGACTATACCAAAGCTTTTGCCTTGCCGTTGGCCCGTGCCATTATTAACATCGTCCGCGTCGCTAACCACCGACGTTTTCTCTGAACGAGAAGTGTCCAGGTGGAAAGATACTGAATAGTTCGGGGTAGTCGATATTATTGGTCCATTATAATCAATGTTGGAAGTGGAGTAACTAGTTGCAAAAGTTGGACCTGGGGCATTAAGAGACTGCTCTGGTGGAAGAAGTATTACGGAGGGCTCAGGTGTCAGTTGAGATGTTGAGAGGGTCCCACTGACAAAAGGTGGTATTGGAGAAGCAGTCCCTCCTGTATTAGGGAATGGGGAAGGGGTAGACCATAATTGAATATTTGGATTAATTGGAATCAGGGGTGTTGGTGTGGGACCTGCTAGACCATTAGGTTTTGGATTGAACTGATCTCTGATTACAGAAAAGCTGTCATAATTTTCGAAGCCATCGCCACCGGAAACGGGTGCAGGCTTGAGTCCAGGAGGTCCGTACTGTGGGCCTATACCATTTCCGGGAGCCGAAGGTGGTCCGTAATGCGGAACTGGAGATCCAGGTTTCACACCCGGAGGACCGTACAATGTCTTTGCATCATTTTTCCATTCATCCAAAATCAGCGCGGAGGCCTTCTCTCCAATCATTATTGTGGCTGCTTGAGTAGGAGCTCCAATTATGGTAGGCATGACGCTTGCATCAACCACCCTTAGTCGCTTGACCCCTTGAACCCTAAGCTCGGGGTCAACCACAGCATAAGGGGAGCCAATTTTCCCCATGGGGCATGTTCCAACGTGGTCGTTGTTTGCAACCGAGAAAGATCTAATGTAACACTCCCAATATGAATCACTTCTAAACGGCACATTATCACAGCCTGGAAAGCACTTTTGCGAATATGTTGACTCCAGCTGCCTAAATGCCGTTGTATTCTCGGCAAGGTAGAGAGCTCGATGAATCCCTTCAACCATGACTTTAACATCGTGTCCATCAGGATCGCTCAGATAATTTGGATCAATCTGCGATGGCTTGTATGGGTTTTTCGTAGGTAGGCAATAATCCCCCTTTGACAGTGGTCTGGCCAGGGTAACCATTATAAAGAATGCATTCTCTTTCCCCTCCACATCTCCATAATATCTGTGAAGAATATCCTTCCTGATTCCAAATGCGTGACCAATGTCAGAATAAAACATTCTGTGTGGGGTCAGTCCAAACAAGGTTAGCTGAATGTCAGGCCACCCATCTTGACCTTCCAATTTTGCTATTGAGCTTGCCAATACGGCAGTGGCCATGAAGCCCGTTGTCGTTAAAGGGCCTTTTCCACTGAATGCAAATTTCAAAAATGATTGTTTGTCGATATCCCGATCAAACGATATGGTTTTCGCTTTATTTATGTAGAATGGACCCAGTAATGTAGAGAAATGGTCTTGTAAATTTTTTCCCACGGGGAGAACTGACTTGACAGGTATCTACATAATATGAATTATATATAATTAGGTAAGTAAATTCATAAATCATACATCATTAATTATGAATGAAAAACATTGTGACATTTTTATTACATGAAGCGCATTCAAATGTTCCAACTGCCCAACTCCAGAAAGCACCAAGAGCTTTGGGGTCTGCAACGTCCCCGCAGATAATATAACCTCTTTATTCGCAAAGGCATGCTTTTGATGTCCATGTCTATCATACTCCACTCCAAATGCTTCATTCGTTCCATCACGAATCAAGACCTATCAATAACACGAACATCAAAAATAAATTGGGATTGGACTTTGGAAATTGCTAATCTTTTTAATTACTACGATTTGAACAGAAACGATGGAATATATGTTGGCGTGCTAGCACGTAATAAAGTTGAATCGCTCTTACCTTGTTTACATGAGCAAATTTTCTGATAAGTAAGGACAATCTTCTGCGCACAGGCTGGATGTAGGATCGGTACGTGGCTTGTCGTAAACCGCGTTTTATGGGGTAGTATACTGTGTCAAATCCTTGATAAAGTTAGAAAATGACAATATTTACTTACATTTTTAATACTCTGAGAATATGTACGCGTTTGTTTATGATTCCCATTATCTTAACGAAATATCTGATTGAGATTATGACAAATAACATAGGAAATTCATTTGTTATGTCATATCTAACGGTGAGCATTAAAACGCTACGCAAATTATTGGGATGGGTAAGGTAATGTCATTCACTGACTTATCGTCAGTGACAAGGAGTACGTACGTAAGTATGTATGTACGTGAGGGGCTATGGGAGCGTTTCGTGGGAAATTAACTACCGTTAAGGGAAATGATAATGTTTTTGCTTTCAATTTTTATTCACAATAACAAAAGTGATCATGGCCCATTTACCTTCGGAATGCCTCCCATTTAAATCCACATGCGAGTAGCCCATCTCAACCCCGGCTGAATTCCACTCATTGGCTAATCCTGTACAATCCGGAATCTCGATTTGAAGGGGCCCTCCGGATCCATGAGCGTCCTCTGTAAATAGTTTGCAGAATTCGATGAATACAATTTGGTAAATAAGTAGGCATGGGCCGATTAAGAGTAGAAAAATTTATTGGTTACGAACTGTCGGTTGTTTGCCCAACATAATTTTCGCTCTGGATAAAATATGGCAGGACTCCTTCGTAACCCCATGAAGGGTCACCGGTAATTGTCGCCCAATTATCGAAGTCTAGAGGGTTTCCACGCATGTGTATCATATAGTTGAGGTTACCAGTTCCACCAAGATTTTTTCCTTGCGATAGGATGTACTTCTGCATTATAGAAAAAAGTGGAAGAAAAATTTAATCGATGTCCATTTATCAATAATATGTCAATGTCTGCGTTTCTCATGAGGCAAGGGAACTCAAAATATTTACTTTAAGTAGCTTTACCTTGTGTGCACACGAAAAACATGACTTCGTTTGAGTGGTGGACTTGTACATATAATCTGTGCCCGGATTCTGTCAGATAAGCAAAATGAGAAATTGTTTTAGGCACCTGCTTTAATGATTTTAAAGAATCTTCAATATTTATAAATTCACACCTTTGGAATAAACAGGGCCAACCCGGGAATAGCTTGAAATGGATGAGTCTCGCCCCCAGCTTCTAACAAGAGGACTGTAATAAAAATCCAGAATTGAATAATATGGCAATTTATCATTGTTTTTGAGTAAAAAAAATCCGTAATCGTCACCTGTGTGAAACTGCGACAGACGATTCGCCAATACTGCTCCAGCACTACCACCTCCCACTGTTAACGAACGATACGCATCATTAAAAATTACGATCTCATTACCATTATTCAAAGCAATGTCCATCATCAATATTTAGAGAATTATAAATTCGAATTGAACATGCATAAGCGTGCACCACAGCAATTTCTTTTACATCAAGGTAAAACTTAATCAAAAAAGTCATAATCCGGTTATAGCTTGCAATTTGTCAAATCACAGGGTGGTCCCCCAATAATTAAATTTTGGAGGACAATTTTCAAGAGGCAATTCCAAGTTAGCCTTGTTATTTTGCTTACCTATAATAAAATCAAAGGTATCATCTTGGCTTCTGTGCCTATCCGTCAACTGGTCTTTGAGCCTATCACCACTTTCAAAAACAGTGCTAAACACAGCCAAGGAGGCTATAACTCCATATAATATCGGGGAGAAGAAGAGATTTTGGAAGGCAAATCGAAATGCTGATAAGATTCCCATATTATTTGAGATGTTGACTCTAAGTCACCGTTCCACCATTTAAATCCGACTATCGACAACTATTTCTGTCGGTAACTTTGAATGACATTTTGACGTATTTATTTAGGGTTGACTGGAAACTTGACAGTAGCACGTTACCCCATTTTTGCATACCAAAATATCCGAGTATCATCACTTCACTATTCACTTTCGGCTAACTTGCTTAGAAACTTTTAGCCTTCGTATTTAATGTATGACTGGGAACTCCTTGTTAATGGTCGACATAATTAAACGTTTAAAAACTACATTGCTAATCCAACCGAAAGCAATTTTTATATTAAGAAAGAAAAACCTTTTTGACAATCTTGAAACTAACAGTATCACGAATGACTCGCTGCTTTACCTTCAGACAGATAAAATATCATCGCCACCTCTCCTTTCACTAAATAGCTAGAATTCAATTTTACTTCTGTCCTAATTTTCAGTTGGGAATGTTCCTGTTTCTAGCTCCTTTCCAAAAATCTGTTCATACAGTTCATTCATACGAACAGCCTGATAATACTTAGGTATATATGTATTCTTGTATTGTTGACTAGGCATACAAAAATGAATTTTTATTCATTTGTGCCTTAGATAGTAGTGCTAAAAGTTAAAACTATAAACCACGTGAGAAATATTCCCAGTTATGATTGTTGGATATTGGATGCTCACATAGGTAGGTTCATTTATATGATTTTTTATGATTTATACGTTCATTATTGTAAGAACAATTAAGCCGATGCGGTATTTAATTGACAACATTCATTAGTTATCTCTTCAATATATACGCGAAGGAAATAAATTTTTTATTCGTATACATTTCAATCTCTCGGAAGAGGAACTAGCACCTACTTGGTCACAAATTATATACCTTTGGTAGGTATTGCATTGGGACTTAAACATAACATGGCACTTCACTTTATACCTTAAGATAATTGGCAATTAATTGCCAGTCTCAAAGGTATTATAATGTCACTCTTAGTGTCACAAAGGTATTATGTTACGTCAATAGAAACGTATTCTCACTTGAAGTGAAGTGATTTTAAATTCAAAATTCCCAACTGTCAGCTCAGTATTGTTCTTAAATTGGCAAAAGAATCCAATAATAAGAATTTGTTTGCACTTGTGTCATTTACTCTTTAAATCCTCAACCCCTAAGAAACTTGCCTATAATCGTTTCGAATTTCAAAAAATAACAATACAGCTAGATTTCTTCCTTCTCAATCACTGCCACGACCTACGCAAGATACACGTGTTTCTACCTTAAGTTTACATAATCGTTTGTGAAGCCTCCAACAAAAGTTTATCTAAACTGAAAATGAAAATGAGGAGTTCAAGAATAAGAATCCGACGACTAACGCAACGTAATGGAGATTGATGGAATGAAATATATCAAAACACTTTTTAAGATTCATACATGGACAGTTGGCATATTAAGATAAAGAAGCAGCCTTAAAACACCTTTCAAGTTAAAAGTTTTTTATAGTGACCATGATCGAGTTTCAGTCGTTCGCAACCGTCACGTGTAATATCGTCTGGATGGTCATTTTACATTGTTCAGAGCATTCTTCTGCATTTTTTACAGGTATTTTTAAGACTAGGATAAGGATTTAACAATGCATTTCGAAGCAATTCTGCAGATATCCTCCCTGTATTATCCAAGCATACTTCAAAATCTTCTGCATAAAGTGTCTTCCAAGAAGGTGTAAAGTTCCAATTTACATGCCTAACCTAAAAAATGCATAAACCTAGATATAAAACAATGGGTTTGGAGAAACGTTAGGCTTGCAATGTTCAGCCGTGTGCGGCATCGTCATTAGGTTGGTATAATTATTTGATTCAGACTAGCAAAATTCCATTTTTTCGCATGTTTTTTGATGGTGGTAGCGTGAAGAGCTTCAATATAAGGGGACGTATGCGTAATGCGTGTAGTAAACTGTGGATGGTAATTTTTTACTCCAAGTTATAATTGCATTACATGATGAATGACGATAATGATGTTGATGTTGATGACTGATGAGATGATACATATTTTGTGATTTAACCTAGACTTTATTGCACACTTAAATCAAAACAAGCATAGATACTAGAAGGATGAGCATATAGACTTATGTAAAATAGTTTGACTTTTGCTAGTTTGGATTCATCCGATGTGATGAGAATTTCGTAAAAGGTTTTCCAACAACTCTTTCCTTATTCCCAGTGACCAATGCAATGGCAAAGTTATTAAATGTAACCATCGTGTTTGGAGTAGATAACAAGAAGTGGCAGTGGTTGCTGCTGATGTTGATTCACTGGTGTTGGCCTGGCGTTTGGCGTAGATTATATTATGATATGATAATCGTCATCAGAAGGTATGAGCAAGAGCCAATTCCAATTCAATTTTTTATTGAATGGAATAAATGATTAGGAGCATGCAAGAACTATAAACTTGGTGTTTCGTTTGTTCTTATTAGAAGTACGATATTGCAACACTTTTAGTTTTTAGGAATCCGAATCACGCAAACCAACTTACCCCGCGTCGAGCCTGGTGGGATTATTACTCCATCTCGTAAATGAGCAATTATAGATAGCGTTATTTGGCATAGTTATATGTATCATTAACTGGTTGGAGATTTTGAGATGAGCAAAACACACTTTAATTATGTATCATTGCAAAAATGACAAAAAAACTTTGTACAGTAATCACTTTTACCTGGAACTGTAATGGAAAAACGGATACCTAAATGGATAATAGTACAGTTTACAGATTTGCGTAACATTTTGGGTTCCTATTTGTTTTAGTGTTAGTTCTGTTTGTTTGATGGACTACGTTAAAATCTCCTGGCTATATTTGTATATGTATTTGCAGCTTACGCTTACGTTTAAGTGTACGACTATATGATTATGTATAATGTATGACTATGACACGACATGCTATGAATTTGGAAGTGCTTTCCACAATGAGCATGATGATGAAATAAAAATTCCCTGTAACCATCATTATGATTAGCATTTAAATGCATTTAAGTAGCTTCATGAGCATGACTATAACTGTGGATTATAAAGTTTATTAACTGCGACAATGAGCAATTATAAAGTGTAGTTAGCTTTCGGCTTTTTGCTCATCATCTCCCATTTTAGTGCCAATTTTGATCTTTTGATGAGACCTGCATTGGGATGGTTTGTGGGAACCAAATTAGACGTTTCTTGGAATGCATCTCATTATCGCAATAAAATGAATGTAAACATTTTTGCTTTGCACGCTTGAAATTCATAGCAGCACCTACGCAATAATACATCACTGCTACTGAGAGGAATTGTAAACAGGACTCGACTCATGCCAGGGCGTCATCATCCCCATCCAAAAGTTGTAGCCAACAATGGTATATATAATTTTGATTTATAATTATTGGCTTTGTTTTAGACAGTTTAAATTAGGATTTCATCACACCACACCTTAACTTGACATTTAACTTTAATGTCGACAACTCATGTCGTGTTTATGTTTCTACAATAATTAAAGAGATTTTCATGAAGAGCAGTTTGCTTGATAGGGTGTAATTTCGGAACGACAACATTGGGTTAGTGAGCACTATTTTGCTGTTTAATTACAAGTTAATTTTAATGAAAGTCCTAGGATTAAACCTGACAGCTTGCCTTGCGATGAGTCGTACACGCCATTTTTCATCAATTATAATTTTTACGTGGGACCTTATATGCATTTAATATGTGCATTCATTTGGTCAAAATAGTTTATGACATGCAATATTTCATGGTTTATTGACCTAAAGTCCGCAATTTCATAATTCAAGATCATTATTAACCCTTAAGTGACCCTTAAATATAAACTCAACTACTGATTCGAAGTAAACCATTTCATAACGCAGTGACGGTCATTGACAATGGTAAAGTCAATGAAATGCCGTCTCAAAATTGAAGCTTGCCCGAAATGAAATGACCAAAACCATTTTTTCCCCAATTCATGTCCATTTTACAAATGCCGATCCAATATCCACTCCTCTGCTTTGATGGAATTTTGATGGAAGAGAGGAATGAATCAATGAAATATAAATCCGACTAAATGTTTGAAGCGCCATTATGAGATTAATGTTGATGACTATGACTAACGGGTATTTAAATTTTTCTGTGCGTATATTTTGTTTTACGTCTGCTTATCAATCAGCAGCAATCTTTACCATTAGTCTTTGACAATTATCATTTTTATCATTTCTCTGAACCTGTAACATACATACATACATACGTCAGTATGCCATGGAGGAATGAATTTTGTACAAGGGTAGATATTAAGCTATGAAACAAAGTAAAAAAATATGATGTCTGATGTGCTTCATATACCTATAGCTTTACATGTAGCTACATGAAAAACAAATTTTATATGGTTTCATTCGCATTCGGTTTCGCTTTTATCTCCCAATTTATGGAATGGGTGCACACATCGGTATTAGTATTAGGTAGGTATATAACCCATTATTATGAAAATATAGGCATTCCCTTGTTATGGTCGTATTTTATGCTTTCATTTTATACTTTTTCTCTCCCTTCCTCCTGTCATATCATTTTTGATGTGAAATATAGGAGGAGGATACATCCGATGCTTGGAACATTCGCCGATTGTTTGTTTTCGTTCCCCCTTTTCTGTTCAAAGTATAAAATAGACTACTCAACCCTCCAGTTTATTTTCCTCCTGTAATATTTACGCATATTGAGAGCTTTTTCTACGTGTGAAGAGAAAGATAACATACACACGCCGATCGAATTTCAAACATCACTTTATGGTTCATTACGTCATTTAGGTTGGGTTTTAAAGCTTCTACATGGAGATCGGTTGATTTGACTTGCAAACTAACGAAAATAGAATTTACCTAATCACTTTTACAGATACGCTTCTTATACTACTGACTGTTATTCCAATCGCTGAATTCTCCCACCTAGGAGTGTACAGAAAAGCGAATATTCGAGAGAGAAAATATATGTCAAAGTCTGGATTACTCTAAATGTAATTTTTAATGAGAATTCACTGTAACTGCTTTCGAGTTGAATTTGCAATCAGTTGACAAGTAAAAAACTTATTCGAAGATACTTTTTAAAGTGACTGTGGGAAGTATATTCTTATAACAAGATGGTTTGGGGATTTGTGACCTGTGGGCCTAATGAGGTCCTTGTCATTTCTGGTAAGTTGACAATTTTAAAGTTTAAGTTTTTTCACTTCCTAAGCGGTAAATTAAATCAAAAAATTTAATTGTGTGTGTTCCCATTGAACTTAGGATGTTGCCACTCAAAACCATTGCTAGTTCCGGGAGGTCGGACATTTGTGTGGCCGTTTGTTCAGCAGGTTCAAGAGTGAGTAAAACTGCCGATTCTAATACAATTTAATCAAGGTTTTTAGCTTAAATGCTCTGTTTATCTCCAGGCATGTCTCCTATTTATTAAATTGTTAATAATTTTCCAGGCTTCCACTAAAAACCATGACCCTTCAGATTGAATCCCCGAAGGTGTACACCAACCAAGGTGTCCCAATTTCAGTCACGGGGATAGCACAAGTGAAAATCCAAGGACAGAACGAAGAAATGCTTCTTAATGCGTGCGAACAATTCCTAGGGAAATCCAGTATTAGGGAGATCGAGCGCGTGGCATTGGAAACCTTAGAAGGACATCAAAGGGCCATCATGGGGAGCATGACGGTTGAAGAAATTTACAGGGATAGGAAGAAATTCAGCAAGAATGTGTATGAAGTTGCCTCTGCTGATTTGATGAATATGGGCATCACCGTCATCTCATACACTCTTCGGGATATCAGAGATGATAATGCAAGTCCTTCCTGAATTTGACTTTCTTGAATGAATTACTGAATTTGTGTGTTTGCTATTTTTGAATTGATGAATTGATTGATGAAATAATATTTATAGGGCTATCTTCAAGCTCTAGGAATGGCAAGGACGGCAGAAGTGAAAAGAGATGCGAGGATCGGAGAAGCTGAAGCAAAGCGCGATGCAACAATTAAAGAGGCCATTGCGGAAGAGGAGCGAATGGCCGCCCAGTATTCCAATGATACCGAAATTGCAAAGGCTAAAAGGGACTTCGAACTGAAGAAAGCTGCTTACGATCTGGAAGTGAACACTAAGGTAATTCATAACTCGCCATTTCCAAAAATTTTGCAAGTAACCTGCATGGTTGAGAAATCAAGTGTGTGAAAATTAAATAATGTCATCGCCGAAATTAACAACTTCCATACAGAAAGCGGAGGCTGAGCTAGCTTATGCATTGCAAGTGGCAAAAACAAAGCAGAGAATTGTGGAAGAGAAAATGCACATTAAAGTTGTGGAGAGACAACAGGAAATCTCAATTCAGGAGCAGGAAATTCAGAGGAAGCAAAAAGAATTGGACGCGATCATCCGACGGCCAGCGGAAGCTGAGAAATATCGGTATGCAATATGCGAATTTGTTTACCGAAGTTTGAATGTTTCAATTAAACTACAAATATTAATGAGAATTATTTTCTACCCCCTTAGTCTCGAAAAGATTGCGGAGGCTCACCGAAACCGAGTCATCTTGGAAGCTGAGGCAGAGTCAGAGGCCATTCGTATTAAGGGAGATGCGGAAGCATTTGCATTGGAAGCGAAAGGAAAAGCCGAAGCCGAGAAGTTGGCCAGAAAGGCAGAGGCCTATAAGCTCTACAAGGACGCAGCCGTCACTAATTTGTTGCTGGAAGCCTTACCAAAGGTAAGAAATTTGTTGGAATCTAATAACTTATCCGACTTATTTTAAATCAGCAATTTGCAATTCATTTTGCTTTTAATTTTCAAGATCGCTGCCGAGGTAGCTGCTCCTCTCACCCAAGCCAAGAAGATCAATATGATTAGTACCGGTGGTGAAATCGGGGCTGCTCGACTCACGACCGAAATTTTGGAAACTGTGTTGAGGATGCCCCAACTGGTGTCCACCATGACTGGAGTTGACATTTCCAAGTCGGTTGCCCGATCTCATTAAAACATTCAAAGTTTTATGCTTTCCTTTCCAAAGTCATTTACAGATTGTAACCTATCAAAGTACTTATTTAAGAGTAAGTATTAGTATTACATTACAGTTTAATTTAATAGAATTTATCGTACTTTGTACAGTTTTTTTACTATAAAATGAGATGTAACCTGAAACATTCCAAGCTCTTAACTAGAGTTGACAGAAACAGTGAAATTTACAAATTCGTAAACCGAGAAATTCCAATTTAGTATTCCACAGTATTCAGTTTATTGTTAGTATTAAATGTAAGGTAGATCTAAGAATATAGTTGTAATGGCTCCAGTCGGCCGCTCTAGTCTCAGTATTAAAAGTAGAAGTTTAGTAATTAATTAATATTTAAGTCTGGGGATGAATTTTACCGAATTTACATAAAAAGTTTCAGACCAGGAAGACTGTAAAAATCCAAAATTAAGAGATTCCAAAGGTTGACACTGACAAATCTGTTATGGTTCATGTTTTACCCTTACATTCGGACAAGAATAAAATGTTTTCAGCAGGTAATAACCATTTTTAGCAAATTTTGTTTTCTTTCAACATACTCGCATTTCGCAGGCACTTCTTTTACCCTTTTTAATTCAATGCAATAATGCTATGATAGCCCATATGATAGATATGGCAAAGAAAAATGAACTATTTTGAATTGTCTCGTAGTGCCCCCAAACAAATTAAATAAATTCGCATTCACTAATAAACATAATGACTTTATTTTTACATTATTAATTACACACTACAGTAGAACTAAATTATAGTTAAGCTAAGTTTACATCAGTAGCATACTCAATTTCCAAACTAGACTTCTTCCAGTCAGTCAATGTATTTGTCTCGGGTGCGATGCAGGCGATACTCTCAACCTTCTTATCCGTAAATTGTACCTCAGTCCAGGAATGCATGAGCGCCCCCTCTTCTTTTTCTGAAATTTAAAGTAATTTCAATGTTACCTGCAATACTCTTTACCCATCCTAATACGTAATAAAAGCATAGGTAATTATAAAGGTTAAGTAGGTAATAAATGAACATTTCATACCATATCCAGGAATAAAGTCCATCACTCCATTATTCTTTATTAAGGCCCACTTTATTCCACCAGCGTATTGGAACCTGGCAAAAATGAGTATTCGGACTTGTGAGGAGAATGGAAGAACAATGTGGTTGTCTACATCTAATAAGCGGAATGAGTCAGACACTCCCTCAGAGGAGGGAATTATGTAAGAATCAAATTACCTAGGCCCGTAACAATCGAAGCGCACAGGCTTACCCCACAACTCAATAGGGCCTGGAGGCTTCTGAGTGATGCCTAGAATGTCACTATTTTTTATCACAGGAAGATATTTGAACTCGTTGAAGGCACTGCATTGGTAATCGCACTCTGAAAAAAATATTTTTAGTCAGGATCACAATAAAGATAACTTAAATCACACTTATATGTGAATTAAATTAGTTGATGTCCATACCTGCAAAATTCCCAAGGAAGAAAAAATACTGCTCTTCATTACACTGTAGAAGACCAGATGGATTATGCTCCGTGTCAAAGGTTACGCATCCCTTCTCCTTCAGACTAGAAACTGCAGCTTTGTGCTTAGGATTCACATATGAGGATGCAAATCCGCTTGCCGGATTAAGATCCCCACACTTCCTCTCCCCCAAGCAGGCCTTATTGATTTTGCACTCCTGGTAGGAGCTGCAAGGGACGAACTCCATGGGGGCTGGGTCAAATACCCCTTTACAGCAGACATAATTACTTGTCTTGTTATCATAGTAGAACTTCCGGTTCACAAAGTGCCCTTGCTTATAGACTGTCCAGGTGTGAAGGACTTTTGGTTCTTCGGAAACAGTTTGGCACTGGATGATGCTGAAGTCAAGGAAGTCTCTGAGGTCTGCTGTGAAGGTGGCGATGTAGGGGAATTTCGAGCTTTTGTTGGTCTGCAATATTGAAGAATCCGGTATGCTGCCTGAGCCCACTGCAACAAACTTGATTTCTTCTTTGGCTGCGCAGTGGAATGTCTCGCTGAGATTGTATTGTAATTGGCTGATGCGTTTTGAGGGCCATTCGGGATAGTAAAGACCCTCGGGTTCTATCATACCAAATGGAGGTAAAAAAAATGTAAGTTGATAATTTAGTTAATGGCTTGATCAATTCAGTAATGAATGATCAAATGTTAACCTGGAATATGGCGCCCATTCTCGACCGTGATTAATCCGGACGTTCGACCCAGCGTATCTCCGCAATAGTAATAGCCTAAAAGGTTGCCGAGTTGGCCATCCTTCTGTCGGAAGCCGTGGAGGGGGTCGTAGGATAGACCTGGATTCATTATTGCTGGTACCCATGAGTTCTAAAATATGTTTGTCAATTTGCTTAATGTTCACATAATAATTTTTAAGCGAAAGTATTTTATTTTGAATTTTTATACGTTTGCAGGATGCACAGAATACAGTGTCACTTTCGCTGTTGGATCTGACACTGAACAAGGAATTGTTAGGCTTCGAATTCTTTCCTCGTCGTGCTCTCCGTAAATATTAACGAGTCGGTTGGACTGGGACATAAAAAGCTCCAAGCCTGGTACATAAATGTCATAATAGGAATTAAGTTGTTTAGGGTCCTCTGTCCCAAAACAGGTGTATCTTCCGGTTGACATTTCATCCAGTTTATTGAGTTCCAGCACGGAAGTGTAGTTGTAAGAATAAACCACTTTTATGCTGAGGGCATCCCTCCTGTTGTGAGAGCTGACAAATGGCCTCTGTTGTAAAATAAAAATAATCATTTAATCTAGCAGAACGTTCGCTCAACAAATTGATTGGTTGACTATTTACTACAAAATTATGACATGTCGCAACTTACCCCACTCCCAGGCCCGTACTTCCATTGTATGTGATAAGGTGCAGAGCAAATCAGCAATACGGAATGGTGCCCGTGTTTAAAATCTTTACCAAGCACTTTATCATTTAGGATTATGGAGGTGTTGTGAGTGTCAGTGAGAAATTTCTCGATTCCATAGGGGCTCCGAATGGCAACGCTTGTCAGGAGAATTTTTGGACGTTCTGTGAAGAAAAAAATAATAATAGTAAAATGGTAAATAAATATTTAAAAATATGAACTCAAGTTAAATCACAAGTTAAATATAGACATTCTGCATTCATTTGCATACCTTTAACATCTATGGGCAATGTGAAATTCCGAACGTCTTCAACGGAGTTCTTAATGGGAGCAAAGCAAAGAACCCCAACCGTGTCCCTGTCACCAAACGTGATTTCGCAAGTATCATAAAAACAGGATTCACCTGGGATTTTTAATCAAAAAGTTATTATTCGTTATTGATCAATGATTGCTTTTGTAAAAACTTATAATTAGAATACGCATTGTTTTGTTTTCATTACTGCTGATAAATTTAATATGCCCATTTCGCTTCATGATCGCCCACTGATAAATATGGAAAGGGGGAGGGTGGGCTGCCTCCGTGACGAAAAATGTGGGTCCCACTGAAAAGTACTTGCTCGGAGCGTAACAATGAAACTTGATGTGATCCCCGACATAAATATTTCCCACGAGCTTATCATGAGTCGCGCCTTCTTGTCGGATTCCCATAACACTCTGGCCTGAAGGTACTTCATCAAGAGGTATCTCTGCATTGGGCTCTGCATACAGTACAAAAGTATTGATTTTTATAATAATAACTTTATTTGTATTGATTATATAAATGCGTATCATTCTAAAGGTACTCTTACCAGTGATATGAATGTAGCCAGTTAGCTCGTTGTGAACAAATGAGAACTCTTTCTTCTCCTCAAAACCTGGGAGTCCAACGTTGCATTGAAGCAAGCCTTCCACCACAGGAGCAGGCCATTTTGATATGGCGCGTCTACAAATAAGAATGATTTATTTCAGACATTGAAGGTTGCAACCTTAAGGAAATGAGTTTGATAAGTTAATACAAGCACCTTATTTCCCCGAATCCATCAATATTAACAGGAATACTAGCGCACCCCTCCGGAGCAAAATGTTTGGTGGAATACGCATTCTGCGCAGTAACATAAAATCCCTTCCTGATCCGGCACTCAAGCTTATCTCCACAAAAGACCATTTGGAACTTTGGAGGATGAATGGTATTCGATGCACAACATAAATATTGATGATTAAAGCTATCATAGTGGATTTCCAGGGAGGTTGGCGAAGGACTCACTTTTGGGGAGTATTCCCAAAAGTGGAGTGTCCGGAAAGTGTCCGCATCCTGACATCTCACGATGGCCCACTCTTTCTTCAACAGTTGCTGCGATTGAACCGGCACTTTAGCCACGGCTTTGTATGGGAAAGGATCAGAACTGACGTACTTGTATTCGATATTGACGGGAACTTCATTCGTGTTGAAATCGAATGAAATGATGATCTTTTGCTTAGCCTGACATTGGAAGGTGTCAGCAGTTCTGCCATCGTCTACAGTGGAAGGATTTAGATGGACCTTGGTCTCGCTAGGAAGTGCTTGGACTTCATCCTCTAAAGTACGTAAAAAACAAAATGTTGTTGAAACCGGAAGTCGGAATAAACGCGACATTGTATGAATCGATTTTCATCAGCGTTCACCTTTTCGAGGGAGTAGAAGCACCTGCAGAGTACTTTTCCCTTCCTCCTCCCTACAAGTGTATGTTCCCCATGGATCCTTAATTTCTTTAAAATTGATGAGGAATCCCTTTGACGGAACAAAGATGATCGAGTTATTCTGAGGAACCTCAACAAACTTTCCGTCCAGCAGACTTCTCTTCAGAAGTGTTACGGTCACTCCAGGATCAGATACGGAACATGGGAGTCGGATGTAGTCATTCATGAATATGTTTTCCGGGAATCTCACAATTTGCTGAGCATCTAACAAAAACTTTCGTTTGGGGATGATTCCACTTTCGTATGACCTTGAATTAACTTTAAAAGAGAATCAAAGAGAAAAAATAATAATAACTAGCTTCAATCAATCATAATTTATTTCTTGGGCATTGTGAACATCTTCCATACCTGGCATGTACAGGTAAAAGTATGTAGCCAGCCTTCGATCCAGCAAACTCCGACAAGTGTAGTTTCCGGTTCCTACCTCAAATAACTTTAAATATCCGATTTGTGCAAAGTACAAAGTGGTCGTTTTGTTTTTAAATTCCTCCGTCACCCGTAAATTCCGGCTCCGAATTTTATGTGCGTTCGCAATTCGATCCGTTCTTATGCCCTTGCCAATATCCCACTAAATAATAAAAACTCCTTTATCAAATACCATTACAAATCTTTTTTATTAAAAAAAATCAGTTTAACTCACCCCATCTCCCTCATAAACCCATTCAACCGGGTAGAAACTGGTACATTCCAAATAAATATCAGTCGTATTCGCAGGATGATACTCCTCCGGATTAATTTTTCCCGAGTGTGACCTCTCCCATCCGTTCGAGTGATGCGTATCATTCCAATGGGCAAAGTCAAATGGATCGAGTTGAAAATTCGTTACTTTGAGCACCGTTTCCGTATTTGGCAAGTCATAAATTGTCTTATGGAACTCTCCGTACTTGGACAACACCCTAATCTCTGGAGGAATCTTCGGCACTTTAGACATTTCAGATCCAGGCGAATGCTCATCCTCGTCCAAAAAGTATTCCTCCCCATTGCATAAATGACTATCACTGATTATATTAGATAGAATGACGATAACTGCAAATATAAATGTTCTATGGGGTAACGATTTGAACACATTATTATGACGGTTGAAAATTATCTGAAAAATTGTTGCTTCCTTCGACATTTTTTTGCAACATTAAAACTTTCGTGCACTTTAAAAAAACAAGGATTTGGATAAATGCTCCACTGACTAATGGAACCTTGTCAAAACTAATTTCACAATTAAGGGAACTCTTCACCATTCGAGCCGTTTGCTTGGGGTCCATGAAACTGACAAGCTCGTTTGTGAGTTTGAGCACTTCTATGTTTAAAATTAAATGGGGCCCAATTTTGGGAAAAAGACGACTTTATCAATCAGTTTGTTTGGTTCACCTCTAACTAATTATAAAACACTTTAAATATGTTAGCTGACTCCGTTTTTCATAACTCCTTATCAGAAGTATTAACCCCGCTGTATTTTTATT